>JASSRZ010000086.1:9867537-9892778 GCA_032164315.1 Malacoctenus gilli | reverse complement strand
CAACGCGCCCCCAGCATGCCGCCCCCCCCCCCCCCCCGCAGTATTCCGTCACCGATACACGCCCGGCAGCACACTACTGGCGTCAGCACGGAGGTGCAAAGGCTGGATGTCTTCCTGCTGACACCACTGCTAAAGCTCATATGCTTATTATAATCGACCTGGCATCATTTCCTCTATTCCAACTGAAACCCGAGTCACAAATGCTCCATTAGGGGAAAAAAAAAAAAAGATGCAAGCTTCGTCTGCATTGCATCATTCCTCTAATTACTGCATGAAGCTACAGGTTCTGAAAAGAAGCGGCGCATGCGGCACGAGCTTACTTATTTGCCAGACCTACGAGCTCCAGCTGTCAAATTCGGGAGCTGGAGAAATTCAACCAAGCTGATGCAAGCGAGATGTTTAGGCTGGTCGTTCAATGGCAAGCTTAGAGGTTAAAACGTCCATTTTTAAAGAGCCGCATTACTTTTCAATCGTGCAGACAAACTGGGAAAAAAAAAATGGTGGCGACTGGGTAAAAACTAAGACTTCACAGGAAGTACTGCAGTTGGGATTACAAGTTGCTTTCGAGACCGGCTGCTTATCGAACGTGTCAAACACAAAGCCAGTGACAAAGTGCACGCATTGTGAACCCGCATCCTGGGCGCACACCCTCGACTCAATTATCCATCATCGGCAGACAGGCAAGAAGATTACCGCTGCTAATCTGTGCCAGTGAAACCCTGACTTATGCACGAGTTAGCCGATTTAAAGAGCAGCTTAACCGTCTCACTCGGAATGAAAACACTTCTCAACACCTCGATCCCGTGGCCCGAGGTCAATCCGCAATACCGACTTCAGTTCGTGAAAATGATCAGTTTGCGCTCACACGCGGGGGGAGTTCGCGTTTGACGATTCGCTGCCTGAAACAGAGTCCCCATTCCAGACGTGGGGCGGCAGCCACTCCCCGAGCCATTTACTGGCACACGACTGGCTCAGCCGGGACGCATGCATGTCTCAAGTGCTAAGCATTCCTTTCCCGTTGCATTGCTCTGTACAATGGACAAGAAGAGCCCTCAGTGGTCTCACACAAAGCTCTGTTTTCAGTCGGCAGAGCTCGCTCGAAAGCGGCAACCTTCCCTTCCCTCTCCAAAATTACAAACTGCCTGGATGGCATTTGTGTCGTTTTTTTTCCTCTATTTTGTAAATGTGAGAAATCAAGTTTAAAAAAAAAAAAGGTAAGCATGCCAGTGCCCACTGCATGAATACACTGAGCTGGCCAATGCTGCAAACCAAGCTGTGAAAAACAGTGAAGACATCAATCCACTGAGGTGACGAGCTGAAACGCAGGACATTCACATCCTGTGGGGCCTTCTGGGGAACAGACCGCCTTCACCTGCTTCTACTGGTGCAGGGCTGTCGGGGACGCACGCGGCACATGCAGGGAAAGGTCCACGCTAGCGGCTTACATGTCTGCAGCGGTCTGAGCCCCCCCCCCCCCCGCCCACCCTTTGGTTATGGCAGTGCATTTTTACAGACGGCAGCTCGGGGAAATGATCTCAATCTTCTCGTAAAGCTTTCACCCTGATCTTCTCTAATCCATTATCAAAGCAGACTAAAAACAATGCAAAGCAACAATCTGTGCGGTTGCATTAGATTAAGCAAAGAAGTAAAAGCATCCACTGTAGTGCCATGATGCTAAGCCCTGATATGTGGCAAGTAATGTACGAGAAAGCAGCTACTGGTTTCATTAAGGGCCTCTGCTGTCGGGTGCCATTTTTGGCGTTATGAATAAACTGGGCTTTAGGGAGAATCCCAGTCATTTAGCCATGGAAATGTGTTCGCACATTGGGCTTGCCAGATGGGACTGAATGGTTACTAAACACACTCTGCGTCTACATTTCCTGAGAGTGAGCCAAGCTTACTGTCCGCCCCTTCAGACACACCTTAGCTATGTGGTAACCGGCCTTTAGTCAGTTCACACCCTCGCAAGCTTTGTGGGCCCATTGTTCTTGCATGCAGATTCCCAAAAGCCAGGAACAGTGGGAGGACTACATAATACTTCCTTGTCCTCTTTGGTCTCAGAGACGCCCCCCCCCCCCTCCCGCAACAGGAAGCAGGGCAGATTTGATTCAACTGAACACCGTTTGACACACTTTGACCATACTTGGGAGCTGCACTTGATAGGATTTGGTTGAATTCGTGTCCAAAACGAGAGTTACTTACCAACACACAGTTGCAAATTTCTTGGAGTTCGTTCTCCACCTTCTCCCGGTACTCTTTGACCATCTGCTGTTTCTTTTCACATCCCTCGGTGGTCTTCTGTGCAATGCTGGATATCACTCTCCACGAGGACCGCCTCGCTCCGACCACATTCTTGTAGGCGACGGACAGCAGGTTCCTCTCCTCGTTCGACAACTCTGTGCTCTGCTCGGTAACCTCCTTCATGCACAATGCCATGTCCTCGTAGCGCTCGGCCTGCTCCGCCAGCTTGGCTTTCTGAATGAGATCCTTTAGCTCCATAGTTTGTGATCGGAGAGGGGGGCCGAGAGATCACCGCTCTGGGGGAATGCGACAGTCGAGGACTGGTGACTTTGCGAGTGGGTGAGGCACGAGACTAATGGTGTTGTTCCACCAATCTGCAGGAAGTCAAAAGATGATACACTTGGTAAGTGGCAAGGAAGCCGAATGCAAACAAAGAGGAAGACAGACAAAAAGGTGTGGGGAACTGGCAAAGACTGATATTTCAGGATTGGAGGTGCACGATCGCAAATCGCTCCTACTAATCGTCCAATAAAAGGCTTTAACCTGTCACTTTGACTGATGACTTTCACTTCAGCAGTCTTCTTCCAGCCTTACATATGCAGCTGTCACTCATTTTTCCACACACCATTCAACGTTACATAAACAGCTCTTAAGGCAGCACTTATTAATGTAGTGCCTAACACCAACATTGATTCTCATGTGGAAAAATATTGCATACACACTTCTCGATTTTCAACCTAATCTCCTGCATGATAATACTGACCGTTACACAAATTAACCGCATCTTATTGGCAAACGTGCGCATGAAATCCTACAACAGCACGTGATCCAAAATCTTTGGGGGGGGGGGGGTCACAAGTGAATATTGTCATTTCCTCCTCATATTTATCACGTAGGGTCCATTCAGAGCATGAATGAAAAGGTGAGGGGCAACGGCAAGACGGATACCACCGCCCCCCCCTCTCTTTCATCACTTCACCCTTTTCAATTTTTGTCACGTTCGTGTCAAACTTTGCATTCAGACATCGAATGATTCTGTTAAAAACGCGCCCCCCCCCCCCCCCCACCACCCCCACCCCCCCCCCCCCCCCCCGTTCTGCCGGATGTTCATGTTTGCCAATGCTAATAAGGCTCCCAAAATAAACATGCAAATGTGAGTTTAAGACCTACTTCCACATCAGTGCCGTGGCTTTTGTACAATAAATATACAAGAATTCAAAGGTCTCGAGCTGAACGCAGTGACGGCTCGGTCACAAACAGGGATTATCACTCTGTAGATAAGAGGAGAGTGAAGCACATTGTTGAGGAGGTTTTTTTTGGTCCTCGCTTCAGTGCGGGGCCTCGTTTTTATGTTGTTTTGACCGGTTAAAGATCATTCACAGGCAGGCCTAAATAATATTTGGCTCTCAGATCAGACCTGCTGAGAGTTATTGCCAAGAAGAGAAAATTGGCTGGGTGGTAAATCCGACTTCGGAGCACACCTTTTCCACAGCAAGTCTGAAGTCCTGACTCGGCTCGTGGGAAGGACAGAACGAGACAGCAGCTCTGCAACAGGATGTGATGCAGTTCCTGACATCCCCTTTGACAACTTTTTTGCACTTATTATTTCTGATAATGGACTAGTATTTATCAAGTTGTTCATACTGACTTTGGCACATAGCATAGCTTTATCAATTCACCAGTTCTTGAACACTTCAATTGTCTTTTTGGCCAAAAAATACTCACACATCTGAAAGACACTGCTGAAACTTAATGGTTCAATTTCATGAGGTTTGTTCATCAAATATGACTCTTTTATCGTCGTATGGCAATCACTCGGTCGAAATAGGATGTGTGCCAAGAGCCGATAAAAACAGATCCATCCTGACAATCAGGAGAAGGCAGATAATCTCACATGCTGGAAATTATTACAGGCCCAAAATCTCAATTTTGTCCAGTGTGGATGCAGAATCTTATCAGTTTTTGCCTTCAGGAGGAGGAGAAGCATGTTTCTGATGCCTGCGTCTGATAGCAAGGTGATGCCACACTTTCCTTTAGCCCTGAGACGTCAGCCTCGCTAAGCGCACCAAGGCAAAACCCATATATTCTCTGAGAGTATTAAAAAACCCCCAAAACAAAACAAAAAACACACAAAGGTGGAGGAATACATTATCGAGAGGTGTAGTGGAGCGAGCCGTCACACCAAATCATGTCACCTGTTTTTCCTGTTCTTGTATTCAGCGGCGCAGCACTCCGACAGCCACTGATGGCGAGTCTGCCGGCGAAGTGCGGCGCCGGAGGTGGCCGATCGCCACCAGTGAATAGACCTTAAATTCGATTAAAATTGGGGAAAAAAAAGGATGATCCATGTTGCTGTGATGCTATGAGGACTGTCGCAGTGGAAGCAGAGTCAAATGAAACCTTCAGCGGCGTGGACCCGCCATCACTGATAGTGTAACCCCCCCCCCCCACACACACATCTGTCACTCGGTGAATAATGCCGCGCGCCGACTGTTCGCGGCACACACAGTCACAAGTGTATTTAGTTATGACTAAAGCGGTCCGGTGGTGTGCCGCCTGCCTCTCTGTGTGGAGCGTGTTTGTTTGGAGGGCATCGTGGAATACATTAGGCGCGGCGGAGGTGCACTGCAGCTCTCTGGCCACCGCCTGCAGCATCGTGTTGTATTTTGGTGGGGCACGGCGACGGGATTCATGTCCAGGCCCCGAGAGGTTGCGCGAGAGCACGAGGCGCGGCGGCCGTGCAGCACGCTGCGTGTTGGCCCGCATGATGTCAAACGCTCTTCAGTTATCGCTTCATTATTTCACATCGGGATTCTTTCAGATATTTTTTTCCCCCCTTCGTCTTGAAAGGAAGATTTATTTCAGGCAATGAGCAGGGGGGGAGGAGGGGGGGAGGGGGGGTCTCTGTTCACTGAAACGGATACTTGCCTCCTTTCAACGGAATGTTTCCTATCTTGTATCAACAACACACTACACAGAAACTAGCTTGTGTTGCAAAGATGATGCAAAGCTGCTGCAAGTTGGGTCTTGTGGTGAGAAACAGCTTTCGGCTGCCACCGCGCCAAAACATGGGCAGGGAATCCGATAAAACGGACTTTTGGGTTGTGCGCATTGTCACAGTTTTTTTCCGTTCTGATTGAAATGCAAATCCGTGATGATGACACAGGAAGGAACAATGACAATGGCGGACCTTAAGATGAGAGGAGGGAATTAAACCCAGCGCTTTTTTTAACGGGTCCATTCCAGCAGACAGTTTGCCATCTTAATCTGCACTGCGAGGATGAACACGTTGTTCGCACAATGAGAGTCAAGAATTTAGTGGCCTGTAAGAGGAAATAATACAGAAGCGAAACACGCCGCTGCTCCGGGAACGTTTGAATAGATCCGTATTGATCCTTTAATATCGGCTGTTTGATCCGTTCTTTTTTCCCAGCCAGAACAATCTTTCTGTCTTAATTTTGTTTCAAGCCTGAGCAAATATATTTGAACAGGCAGAGTTTTTTTTGCCACTGCGACTATAACTGAGGATCACGGAGAAATTATTCCGGGTTCCTCGTGTCTGCGTTGTTTTGCCACGCCTTTGAATCTCAGTGCATATTCCTTCATGGCTTCCCTTTTATTCTCTCCCGCGTTGGATGATGAAGTCAGTGTCCTCTGTGTGTGTGTGTGTGTGTGTCTCTCCCTCCCTGCTCGCCCGTGTGTGTGTGCGCGTGTGCGCATTAAAAGCCTGGCAAGGAAAAGGTAGCTCGTGTCTACTATTACCATGGTAACTTCTTCCCTCATTAGTGCGAAGCCTCTCGCTGTGAAAAAAACCCCCAGAAATTGTTGTTGACTCACTTGTATTCGGACTGCAATGGCAGAAACATTCAATTGCTCTGCTGTTTCTGCATTGATTCTGATTGATCTCGCATTAAAATAATTGCCACCTAATGGTGTGAATGATTGCTCTTGTGAATAATTCATGGCAAGTTTTGCACATTTGATTGCCGCGTCCAAAGCTATGCTGACATAACATATTAGATCATATTCTAATGAACATTGATTTGTTTTATCTCCGGTTCCCTTTAAAAAAAAAATAGCACGTGTGCAGCTGGTTGTAGTAAGTAAGAGGCTAATTATTCATGAGAAACTTGCTGATTCTGTGGGTGTGTTTATCTAAATGCCTTTGGGGAGGTGCCCATCCATCCCGATGAGGGAGAACATGAAATTTCACGGATGTGATGAAACAAACAACCCTGGAATGCTCAGGTCGCCACCAGGGAGAGAGGAACTATTTTTGTTGGTAGTTTGCTGTGGGATTAAGCTGAAGGATAGGCTGAGAGCGCCTCTCTGTTTGTCATTCTCCGTGAGCCTGTTTATGTTTTTTTTCTCCTTCCCCAGGAGACATTGGCAGCAGTATTAACAGAATCTGATATGACAAAATGAATCATATAAATGAAGACCACAGCATCTTAACTTTGCCGTCCTGTTTTTTCCCTCCTTCCTTCTTCTCATCTTTCTGTTTTCTATGGGGAGCCTGAGCAGCGATTAAATTGTCACTGCACCGTCAGACCTTGACAGGCTGCACTAATCCACGATGCTGTCGCTCCTCAGCTGATCCATCCTGCAAGGGAGGACGTTCTCCAGGCTTAAAGCCAATGGGCCATGTCCCCCACTTCCCCGCCCAGCTGCTGTAGGGAAAGCAACACCGCCGTAACCGTGGGAGCAGACCCACCTGTCGATAATGTACCCTGACAGACCCATCAAACGGCCCCGCTTCTCCTTTCTCTTACACGATGGGCTTCTCGCTCGTCAAGTCAAACCCTCATAGAAACCCGACTCCCTTGCTCGTATCTCTTATTCACAGCCCCACATAATGCCACACATCAAATGATACTTTAGTTAAAATATGACTCCCATAATGCCTTGTGCAAACTCTGAGGAAAGCTACCTTCCTGGCTCGCCTTTGCTGAATAACTAAAGGCAGCTGCGGCAAACTAATGATATTTGTACTTTGCTCTCGTGTGTATTCCTGGTATAAAGTCCCGCTACACTTAGGTGGTGTTTTCGATAATGCCGAGCTCGGTGTGCTCACCTCATTCTGTCAGGAAGAAGGACTCGGACCACCTGCAGGAGCATCGGTAATGATGCACAATACTTTTTAAAAAAAATGTGGGGGGGGAATCAATAAAAAACATCCTTAAACAAGACCACACCGGCCGGGTCGTCCATATTTCATAGCTCCTCGTCCTGCAGCCAACAACACGCATCTGTTGGGATGTGAGTGATTTCTACCCAAACACTCGTCCCCCTTTGCAACACCTGAAAGTCAGACATTCGTCCTCATGCAGTATATCTTGTTGCTAATACTTGCATACTAATACACATGACGAATGTTCCATCATGGATCCTTTTCAGTTTTTCCTGCGTTTTTTTTTTTTTATGAGGACGTTCTGCAGGCTCATCACAAGCGCAGCAGATGAAAGCCTCACATGTCCATATTCGACTAACAAAGGCTTGTTTTGGAAGCTACGGGGCTTAATGAGCATGGGACAGACGTGTTGTCAGGAAAATTCACCATGCCTGCAGATACTTAAAGCTCTCACAAGGTGTTCCTGGATGATTTGCAGTTTTACATACTCAGTTTCATTTCCAGGGGAAAAAAAACAGCACTCAAGCTCCTTGAATTTTTGATACGTATTTTCACCAAATTGGAAACTTCAGATGTTTTCAAGTACTGTAAGTTTTACTGTAATCTACATGAACACACTATGCGACCGATAGCTCGACATTCACCGCGTGTAAAACTGCTTGTTTCTGATACAGTTGCCACTTCTCCTGAGCCACGATATCTTGAAAATGAGCATCGAATGACGAGGGACTCAAACTTTAGAACAGGGTATAGTCGATGACCCGTTCACTAAATAAAGCCGTTCATATCCTCAGTTTAGTAAAGTAACAGCAACATACTCACACTTGCAAAATCACCTGACTTATTTCCGAGCTCAAAATGAACAACTTTCCTTATTATCTGTTTAGAAATTGAGTTCCAAGCAACACAAAGGGAGGATTCTTGCTTGTATTGTTAGAATAATGTTACCCAAGATGTAAGAATTCATACGCTCGATACTTCTGTTCGCTAAATGCAGTTTGTTCCTACAAGAACACAAAAGACTTTTCATAGATTTGCTTCTCCTTACATTTACAGGCCGACACACAACAGGCTAACAAGCGTCTGTCTGGCAAACGAAAGCAATGCAGAGGCTGTTTGGTATTCTTTGGGTCTTTGACCCAGACTTTCGTATGTATGGGACGTGGACGCGTACGGGAGCCGCTGTCAGCCTCAACTCCCGTCTCGTATCTGGGTTTGTATGTTTTTGTGTTATGTCGGCGTGGCTGCATCGTGCTGCGGTAAACCCAGAGGAGGACGCGTGCTGCAGAATCGAAATCAATCCATACCGACGTATGTGAACGGGCAGGGTTTGGCACCTATAGACTGCCATCGCAGCACCAACACTTTTGAATGGCCCGATTTTGCTTGTAGTGTAATTTTCTTATTTTTCCCCGCAAAAGAAAATATATTTCTATATTTTTGTTACAAAAACGAAAAAGATTACGTAAAAAGAGCTCATGATTTGTTTCATCTGTCTGCCATCATATGAAAAAAGTAAAAAGAATCCATTTCTTTTTTTAAACCACTTTACTCGAGTAAACTGCGCCGCGCACGGTTTGCAAAGCCTCAGATGATCACAAGGCATCAGACAGCGGATGCATCCACCCGGCATCTCTCTTTCCAGCATCAAATGCGCCAGGCGACTTTTGATAGAGTAATTGCGGAGCATTTGATTGTTCGCAGTGCGACGGGGCCGTGTTGGATTTGAAGGTGGGGATACGGTCCCGGCGAGCCGCCTGCAGCACTTCACTTGTTATTTCGCTGTGGGCTCAGCTGGTGAGATGCAGCAGCTGCTTCTCATTACCGATGTTTAGACTAAATGATTTTCAGCGGTGGACACAGCGTTCGCGCGGCGGCATCATCGTGTTTAAGCACAGCAAACCCTCTTGATAGGAGACTTTGATCTCTCTGCAGCCACAACATGCAGATGGGAACTCTGGAGGGTTGTGTTGGGTCCCCCCCCCCCCCCCTGAAGGACTGCCTGCTGTGCGTGCGACTCTGTCATTAGGGTGAAATAATCATTCAGAGGAGGCGATGAAGAGGGACATGTGCTCTGTGGTGTGTGATACACATGTGACGTGTGTAGGGTTCTTGAAGGGGGGCGACGACAGTCGGGTGAGTACTCGGGCTTCCTCCCGTCTCAGGGGGGACAGATGGTTGAGTCTGGCTGCTGGAGAGGAGCGCAGACCTTGAAATTCACCCCTCTACTGTGCTCAGGACTCTCATCTGTACTCCACCAGAGGGAGCTCCATTGGTTTCACTGTTACAGGTGGAAAGTTAAACAGAAAAAAGGGGCCATTTCTTGCCATCAGCTTTTCATATCTTAATACCACAGAGGTAGAATCTTCTCAGGGCCGTTAAAAGGATCACAGCAGAGAGTGGAAATAAGCACAAAGCGGAGTATATTTCCATGTAAAGATGGTCTGTTATGCCATTTAGTGTCCTTTTGTGCGTGAATAAATAAATAATTATATAGCCAGCTTCTGTTCTCCGATAATAATGCCAAACTCCACCTCTATTTTTTCCCACAGTCTCTCTTCTGTGTGCTTTTTGTCCTCTTCCAGTTCCCAGAAAAACAGCACAGTCCTCCTCAGAGCATCTTTACAGGCTTTAACTGAGCCGCAGTTTGTACATTTTGTCCTCAGAAGGGTGTCAAACAGGATAAACATGTCAGATGGTTTAGAAACTCAAGGCAGAAGGCTGAGCAAGAGATAAATAAGTTGATAAATAGCCACTTCGGACTGTCGGAACATGCGTTAAAGAGTGTGAGGGAAGAAAGAGGAGTTAACCACGGCGATATTTCATCATCAAATGATCTGGTGTGAGGTTTTTCCCCCCCTTCTTCCTCCTTTTCCTGATATATTCGTTCTATGTTTCCTCGAGAGGATTTGCTCTGCTGCTGCACAGGAAGAACTGTCCATGTTTATTGATGGACCACTGCTGAATTGAATTTGAATTTAATTAAGTGAAGTTCCAAATGAAAAGACGACAGAGTGAGCGAGAGAGAGAGAGAGAGAGAGGGAGGGAGGGAGAGAAGAGAAATCCCCATTGTTTCACCTCAACCTGTCTCTGGCTGAGATCAATTATGAAGCAACAGAGTCGCTTAATCCATGTTCTCTGACAAACAACAAGCTAGCTGGGAATAAATATTCATTTGTCAATACAAACAGTTGTTGACAAAATCACTTTGAAAGAAAAAAGGAGAATCCCGAACAGCTGAGCGAGAGCATGTTTCAAAACATTGAAGCTGATTTGGTTGACAAGAAATGGTCACAGCACCATGTATGTTGCCCCTTTTTTTTACCCTAAAAAAGGACATCATTGTTAATCAAAATGCAATTTCAGCTCACACATTCTTTAGTATTCAGAAACAAATATTGTCTCGTCTATTTTAGGCAGTTGATTAATATTTGGAGCGTTTGATATGTGTTGTCCCCTGAGCTGCTTCTCCTTGAATCCATTCAGAAACAAAACAATATGTCTAAATGACTCTTTAATAAATAAAAGGGAGGAAAATGCTTTATTCAATTCACAGGGGTCCACCGGGGTCTGCATGATGTTAATTCTCTCATCAGACTCAATGTGTACCCTCCGTGTGAAACACCCACGTGCTCCTGGTTTGTTGTGGCGACGCTGAAAAAAAGTCGAAAAACTGTTGTCGAGAAATAAAAACAGGCTTTATCTAACTGTTTCCAAAGCAGTAAGATGATTGTCGACGTTTGTGAGCTTCGGTCGGAGGCAACTGCTCCAAACTGAACACGTATGGAGCGATTCTTCCACGCGTGCCTCGGAAAGTAGCATAAAGAGGATTACTGCTCGTCTCTGGTGTCCACAGATACCGCGTGCAGGTCCACCAGGGTCTCTGTGTCTCAGCCACCGTAAATATCTGGGAGTTTTATTAGTTAATGAGGAGCAGGGGGGCTGTTTCCAAGCTCGAGATTGAGGGCGGCTTTTGACAAAAGTGCTCGCATGTGGTTTATTGTGCAACGTGTCATTTATTGAGTGATTTCCGATGTGGCGTTGGTGCATTCAAGTGAGTGAGAAAGGATTCTCGTTCCAGAGCCCAAGGTGGGAAGCAGAGCGGACCAGGTATTATTGCAAAACTTTTTCCTCGGCAAACTTTTCTTTCACTCGTGACACACGGGGAATTTTGGAGTCGTAATATTGTCAGAGTAATCACTCCAGCCCGAGTTACATTCAAAACAAGCTGTCCTTGAGTGCAGAAGGCGACGGGAAGAATAAAACACTTTTCTTTTCAGATCATCAGACTGAGGTGATGAAAAGGTTTTTTTTTTCTCTCTCTCTCTCTCTGCCCCAAACTCTTTCTAATTCAGGGGCCACAAACAACAAATTGGACCCAAACTGAGCCCGACCAGCAGCTTCATGTCAGCAGCTTTAACCAAGCCTCCGTTGTGAATCTGCGTTCCTCGTCGAAATCAAAGTCGGCGACATGTTGGGAAACAAACCCGCGAGCGGCTTGAAAACCCGGCAGGCTTGTGTAAGCGGGAGCCGTGTCACGCTGACTGTGAGGGCTGACGTGTTGTTTGACATTATATTATTAACTGGGAGCACAGAAAACTCCCAGGATGGATCTTTGACTTGAAGTGCTGTTTTATTTTCATTATACTTGTTGAGGGCTTAAAATAAAAGAAGTGTGACTTCATCAATAGAAAGAGAATTAAGTGCGCGGTTGGTTACATGTTGCGAATGATCTGTGATGAGTGAACATTGGAGTTAATGGCGCATGCTCCGCGTGACCTCCACACATGCTGCATAATGAACCTGGGGACCGCCTGGCTGTCTCTGGGAGTCGCCCAGCACTGGCGATCTGTCAGTACGTTTTCCAGTATTTATTGGTGATTGTGCTCCCCAAGCTTAATTTAGTATGTACACTGAGCCGCGAGCCGGCTTCCGTTGCCTTGGAAAAGGCTGCGCTATCTTTCGTGGAGCATCGCACAAATTTCCTTGAGGACACGACATTAAACTCCTCGTCACTGCCTCCTAATGTCACGTCGTGTCAACACAAATCAGGGCGTGCGGCGCGTTTTTAACTTCACAAAGTGCATCACGTCTGAAAGAATTTGTGCGTTTCATCTGAGTTATGTTAGTGCTTGGAATGGCATAATAAAAGCATCAGAGGCTAATCCTATCACGTTTAAATCGATGAGCAAGGCTGAAATCAATTTACATCGACTGAATTTTTGCTTGCAGGAGCATCGACAGAGTCTTTGTGGTCCTTTAATCAGAAATTGCTCCCGTCTTCATTTGAGCAACTCAAAAAGTCCTCCCTACCTGTTTTCTAAAACCGAAGTAAAACGAGCAATTACGGAAGAATAATGCCTGAAATGGTGCGTTTATGCCACGATTTGTTTTTCTTGAGGATGCGGCTGAAGGAAGTCTTCTTTTTGATGGTCTCTCTCTCTCCCTCCATTTTTCGCCCCCATCACAAAGTTGCGTCTCCAAACTTTCTGGAACTCGCAGCAAGAAATAAGCTAATGTTGTCAAACTGCATCTCCCGAGCAGCTCAGTGGATCTGAACATTTGTGGGGAAGCTGTGACAGTGATTACATGTTTTGAAAGGCCTTTGGGTTTTTGGATGCTGATGGAGCTGAAGCTTTGTTGATATTTTTGTGAGTGTGTCAGTCTGCTGCTTGTCACTGCTGCTCTTATTAAATCTCAGTATAACTCGGTATATGAAAGGTCCTGCCATCCCTAATTAGATGTTGTCATTGTGTCAGAAACCAAAGGTTGTGTAATACTATGATATTTCTAAAAATGAAATAAAGTGAAAAGGGAAAAAAAGAAAGAGCGGTACACAGATGGCCCCGCAGTGCAGAGAGGCTTTCATGTGTCCTCAACTTCTGCATGCGAGTTTTTGCAGACACGTCAGACTGAATAAAATCAGGGCTGCATTAGCCTGCTGGATGCAACAAATTAACAAGTCGACTCGCTACAGTCTGTTTTGAAGTCTAGTGTACTGCAGCACTCCTCCTTTCTCTTCATGACTAAACGCTACGACCCACTTCCTCGCTCACTGAATAACACCGTCTCTGTCCGACACCATGTTCTCCCTCGGAATGAACCACTTTCTTCCTTTGCCTAATAAGCAGGTTCATGTTCAACTCGCGGTAAACTTTGATATCGTGACAATGAGCTAAACACGCTCAACTGGAAACTGACTTCACAGGTGCGACGCGAGCAGTTCAGGCGCTGGATAGACAGTGTTTCCACGAGTTTCCCTCCCAAGTTTTGTGTGTCACAGGAAGTAAACGCAACTCAACAGGGAACACGAGCGCATCACACTTGTCAATACCCCAGAAACTGTCATAAGTCTCAGCAGAAGGTTAAACTTTCTAATTGATGTCCTGAGCTCCTTAATCACTGCTTGTGTGAACGCGCAGAGAGAGCGAGAGAAAGGGGGAGAGAGAGAGAGAAAGGGAGAGAAAGGGAGAGAGAGAGACAGAGAGAGAGGAAGATTAGAGTGTCTTGACAAGGAAAGCCTTTCAAGTTAGTAGGTTTGAAGTGCTAATGACATGCAAATGTGTGCAAATGAGTGTGCACCCACCCCCTAAAAAAAAAACTCCAGCTGAATACTTGAAGCCGAGTGAAATTCTGGGGCTGCTGTTTTGTCTATAAATAGTGAAGTTTGGGCAAGTTTGAGTGTTTTTAACACAATTAAAAGTCGTCCAAATCAGTGGGAACCAAATCAGAGTGTGCAGGACTCACAGCATGGGTTTACCCTGACTCGACAAATCTCTCTCACTCTCCGGATCCTTGTGAGATTATTTTCATGTTTTTCGTGGGATCAAAACCTATTCGCTCTTTGTAACGGCGGCACACAGACATTCAGAGTCACACTGTCTATGTGGTGTTGGAAATATGTGTTTCAGCTTGTGTTTAATCACAATATACGCAGGATATAGTGCAGCAAAAAGTTTCCAAAATGAACAATTTTACAGCTTGCGGAACGACAAATAAGGGGACGAATGAACAGATCAATGATCCAATTACCTTCGCTGACACACTAATCCATACACAGACTGAAGATAGATGGCAAACTAATCCATTTTGTAGCAGTTAACAACTTTAATAAAAAATTGCTTGTAAAACAAAACAATTAGCAACTGTGTGGCAAAATGAGTGATAAGATGAATAATTGTTCCACGCTGAGAGCGCGAGCGCACAGGCGCAGGGAGAGACGGCATAATTTCATGGTAGATTGAGAAAAACAGACACTTTTCAAATAGCAGGGCCACATGAGTGAAGTCCTCTCAGAACGCATTTTATTGTGAAATTCAAAGAGTTGAAATCCCCCCCAACCCCCCCCCCCTTCTGCATGCAAGGCGATTAGGAAAAAACACAATCACATAGAGCAGCAGGATGATCCGCTCCTCTCATCATATGTCACTGATGTAATGCACCGAGACCTCTAATCTCACACCAGCCGCTGCAATCACATGTAAATCGATATGCATATTAATATGAATTAATATGCAGCGATAAAAGGAAGGCGACCGCAACAGGATTTCTCGCAGGTTAGAAACGGGGGATCTTCTGCGAGGCGCTCCTTTATTCTTCCTGCTGCTGCCCGGCGGTCGCCGTGGCGCCGGGGCGGCTGGGCACAGCGCACGGGTCAATTAGAGTGATTAGGATGGACGGATAAATCTGTAATGGTTTCATTCTGCTCCATAATCTGCCCTCACTGTCCCAAACGAACCTCGGACGGCTGATTTTATGGCTGATTGCTGGTCGATGTCGACGCTCCGTTTCTTGGGGACCCTTTAGATTGGAAGAGGAACCCCAGACAAGAGGTCGCGTCACTTAGAAAGACCAATTTGTGCTCAAACAGTCGACACAAACAAAAGAAACAGCGGCGATGACGAAGGTGGCGCTCACTTTCGTCACCTCAACTTACTGACAGGTGTGAAATCAAACGAGGGTCTCCGAACAAGTCTGCAGGTGAAGATGAGAAAAGGTGGCAGAGGATCGATGACTGCGATGAGACGCTGTGGATTTTAAGCCACCAACAAGTTTGAATGTTCGCAGCATGATTTCGAAAGGTGTTTTTGTTCTTACCGAAAGCGAATGCAGCAGAGAAACACAGTCCGGGTCGAGCGAGGATCCGTGCTGCTGCGTTGCTGAATGAGCCGGAGTTAGTTAGGAGCTCCAGTCAGCAGTGCTGTGCAGGAGTCTATCCGGGGTGTGACGAGGGCATTAACGGGAATCCCAGAGGAGCGTTGTGTTGAGACCGGACATAATCTCCTCGTCGGGGATGGAAAAACCTTCGATCATCAGCTTGATGACGAAGAAGTCCTTTTTTGGAAAGACTAAAGTGGCCGTTTGTAGTTTGGAGCAGGAAAAATAAGGAACTGGAAGAAGAACAAACCAATTTGTGAATCTGAACTGCGACTGCTGTATTTTTGGGGGGAATTGTTGTGTTTAAACTGCTCCCAATCTGCCAATCAATTTTAAAACTTTCAGAGAAATTATTGGATTTCATGCTAATTCAGTCCAAATTACCATCCCCGTGTTGTGTTGTCTTGGAGCCTTGGTGATTCTTAGCTGTCATAAAAGCAAAAATGTAGTGAGTAACTTCATTGGCGAAAAAGTGCCTCCCAAAAAAACATGGAGAAAATGGTGTTTTTGACAAACTTGATGAGTCACTGAAACCTGAAAAACGAGACCCGAAACACTGATTCTGAACAAAGCATCTGAATTTCTGGCGATGGAAGAACAAAATATACAAACCACAGACAAAACATGAAATTCGTCCACTGGTTCTCGTTTTTTTGATTGGTTTTGTCTTTGATGTGGGTGAGTCACATCTCTAGAGTCTGAACATGAAATTCGGAGTGTAAAATAAAGTCGATTTCATGCAAAGCTGATCATTTCCTGGTACGCAGGTCCAAAGGTGAACCGCATCCTGCTGCACTGGTTTTGGCTGAGTTTTGTCACCCGATTAACAACAAAGAGAGGCAGAAACATGGAGACGGCTCTGTTTGTTGTGTGAAGATGCAGCACGGTGATAGTCCCGAAACTGGAGAGAGGGAGGATGATGGACGGCGCATGTCACCCGAGTTCAGCTTCTTAGCCTGCTCGTTTTTAGCAGTCGTAAATAGAACTCTCAGTTCTTATTCCAATTTCACCCAACTGCAGGAATTCACAGACAAAAGGAAAACAAGTGGACAGTCAGTGTGTGTGAGAGAGAGAAAGAGAGAGAGAGAGAGAGAGAGACAGAGAGAGAGAGAGAGAGAGAGAGAGAGAGAGCGCTGTACGCTGTAAACAGCTGTTGCGCTGCGCCTCCCCCAGCAGATTTGGAGTGATTCTTGTGAATGCTGATTACGGTGCCTGCAAAGCTTTAAATAACTGCCAGAAAATGATAATTCCCCTAATTATTGCTGCTTCTTTTTTTTCATTTTATACATCACGGTTTAAGAAGTCGATGTCAGTCATAAATACCGGCGTTTGCTTTCTTTTAAAACTTGAGTTTCAGAGTGACGAGCGGCGAGTGAGTGTCAGCATTGAAATCATGTCACGTCACACACGTCATGCAGGGTTGTTATCCGTCAGCTGACTTGCAGGAACAGCACGCCAGATTTGTTTGATCATCATTTATGATTAGTTCAACTGTCTTCATGCGTGTTCCCGCAATTTCAAACGAGAATTTATGATACATTTAACAAAAGAAGGCAGATTTTGGCTCAGAGAGAAAGATAGATGAAGAAAAAATGTTTCATAAACACAAGACAGAAAGTGTGGAAATGTATTTTTTCAATACAAGAGCTCTCTCAGCAATTTAGTTTGATCGCAAAAAGCAGTCATTTTTAATGTTCTAAATACATTTCTTTTCATATTCTTGTCACTGGTTTTTGAGGTACAGTTTGGGAGAGAAAAAAAAGAAAACACTCATCAGCGAAGCTGCAGCCTGAAAAATGACGGACCAATTTCCAATCTTGAGCCCACTTACTCTCTCTGTGTCTATCGCCTCCATGAATCTGCCTGGGCCTGTAGTGTACAGAGGCACTGGGACAGCTATAATGAAAGTAACAAATGACCCGCGATGTTGACCAGAGCTCTCCATTAGTCCTTGTTTTCTGTGACTCAAGTGGCGGCCTTTGAAGCCGCTGGACTCCACAACCTGCAGCGCGCCGGCGTCTGACCACCTCCTCCCACCTCGCGCTGGCTTCAGTAAATCCGGGCGGGGAGATTACTTTTCTATATGGCCTCCAGATTAAATTCCTGATTATTTCAACAACTCCTAAAGGTTAGGGTCTGTTCCCTTCACAGGTTATTTCCGTCGAGTTGGGCTCCATTCACTAAATTCAATGTATGATCACAGAGTGCTTTTTTTTCACTCTACCACACGAGATCACAGTAAAAAAAAAAAGCGGGGAGGCTGTTTGCCAGCTGTGCCAAAGTATCATCAGAAGAAGTCTATTTACATCGGAAGTAATCTCCTACTTTAGACGCCGAATCCCGGAGAATTAACGGCCGCGCCGCGCTAATCAGCCAAATATGCAAGCGGAGTATCTCCAGCAACCAGAGGATGCCAGAATAATCCAGTCGCTCGCCGTCTCTGCTCACTGACTTCCTGCAACTGCACGTATCGATTATGGCCTTGCAGGATTACTCATGCCTGCAGTCCGGTGGAACAAAAGGGAGTAAAAACAACATGGGAACAAAAACCTTTGACAACAGGAAACCCCTGTATGCGGATGAGCTTCCCACTGGTGCGATGGAACCAGACGCCGTCTCAATATTTAGGTCCAGACTCCATTTTTACAGCACAGCATCCAGCCCACCTTCACTCCCACCTTTGTCAGCCAGTCTCTTTCATCCACAGGCATGCGGTGTATCTTTCAGCTGCCTGTACAGATGGTCCCAGTGTTGCACAGTTCTCATGGTTACATGCAGCGATACTTGGGCCCTGGCCCAGTTTCCTCCACTCACTAAACATCCGTTGAGTCGTTTCTCTCTCATGCTCGTATGAGCTTTTGTTTTGTTTTGAACCCAAGATAACGCTAAGCAGATTGGGGAATAAATAGCAGACATTAGATTAATCACATATAGTTTAGCATCCACCAAAATGTGCGAGGGAACAAAAGCAATAAAAGGCAAATAACTTTAATGTCTCAAGATCCAGCGACGAGGCGGAGATGAGGAAAGAATTGAACGATGTCTGGAGGTGACACAATAAAAAAAAGCCACTTTAAAAAGCATCTCGCGCCGCCAAACGAATCCACGCTGCAGGAATTGATCGGTGCTCTGATTCAGGTAAAGTCACCCGAACATGATGGAAATGTATCCGGCGAAAACAACGCTAATGAAAAATGTCCTCCGTCCATTATAGCTACAGGGAGTTTGGTAATGAGCACGATTTGCATGCATGCCTGAACGTGCGTAGGCTATACGCAGAATGCCCCATACCTATAAATGGCTGCAGTCTCTCCTGTCAGATTACCATATTCTCTCCTAATGACTGTGCTTAAGTCCTTTTTATTTGTTTATTTAGCTCCCGCCGTCAGGCAGTTGAATACAGTGTGGGTGAACGCAAACGTTAATGTACGACAAACTGGCACCAGTCGCTCCTGGTGTTTGGCTGTTGGCACTGGTTAGTTATGGTTTGGGGACTGTAGGCTACTGACATTCCCTGTAGACTTCTGCTTGAATGGGTGTATGATTTGCTTACCCTGTCTTATATAAGCCATGTTTCTTCCTCTCTCTCTCTCTCTCTCTCTCTCTCTCTTTCGGAGGCGCTTCGCCACTGAAATCAGTTGTTTATGTTGGAGGGGGCCTGATGGGAACGCTCGGCCTCCGTCCACCTTCGCTAGGATATTTTTGAAGACGCGTCTTGAAATGAAGGCGATTTCTGGGGATTGCTGCCTCCTGGGAAAATGGAGTATATAATGCTATTCATACACATTTTAGCCTTCGTTGTCATCACGCAGCGCTGCACAAAACCGTATCTGCTCGTTAATAAAACTTCTTATTTCTTTTGAGGGTCCTTGAGGCGGGGGGCCCATCACATGGAGTTGCTCGGGGGTTGGGCAGGAGAACACACACATGTGAAACGTTGTATTACGCAACGCAATGCAACGTTGACGCAATAAATACCACCTTTACGAGGCTTACCATGTTCAAAGGCTGTGTATCCTTTGGACGGTTATTGAGGCTCCCCACTGGTTCAAATGACGACTTTGCTGATGTGATGCTGAGAAATGAAGCTCGACGTGCGTTGGATTGTAGTTTTTTTGGGGTGCTGTCGCCTCACTTTGAGGAAGTTTCTGCTTTGGAGTCTCTCCAGGGGAGTTTGCCGGTCCTGACCGGGTCTTTCGGTTTACTCACACTGTCCTCGAACATTCATATAGGCACATTTCAAAGTGCTAAACCAAATGGAAACACGTCGAATGAATGGCGGCCTCCCTTCAACGCCGTTCTTCTCCGCTGACTCGTTCAAGCTGTCTTCGATGATGATATGTGTTCCAAATTGCGTTGTAGTATTGTAAGTGTCATATTATTTATTTTGATTAACTTTTTTGAAGCTCTGTATAGTTCCATTACGGTGAAGTGTTCCCATAGTAGCACTTCACCTGACTTGAAGGCAGATTGTAATCGGTGCGCCGTCAGAGAGGTGCTGATGATAGCAATCAGGAAAAGTGGCAAGACTGTAGATCAGTTTCGGGACCTCATCTGTGGAGAGAGGAGATAGATAATTTACACCAAAGTCAGCGAGGTCAGCAGAGGAAGTAGTGAGGGAATTGAGGATAGGGGCCAGTGGGTAGTTAAAAGAAGGAGCCTTGAATATTGTCAAACTTCTTGTGAAGGGAGGTGACACAGCCCTCAGGATTATGAGAGCTGAGAGGCGGGAGGGAAAAGAGGGGGTGGTTGGTGGTGGTGGTGGTGGGGGGGGTAGCAGAGATATGCAGAGAATTATTTGCTGAGGTTAGAGGCACAGGATTCGAATTAGACAAGGGAGGCTGAGGTAGGAGTTGAAATAAATGTTGATAAGGGGGGTGAGGAGCCGCTGAAAGTGAGACGGGTCATCAGACAAGCCAGATTTGAGCCGGTATCTCTCCACAAAAAAAAAAAAAACCCACCTCGCGCCCACTCAATTTGCGAGACATCAGACAGCCGCGAAGCAGGTGGATTGACAGGGGAGTACAGAGGGAAAAAGAACAGGGAAGGTCAAAGGAGGTGCTGCGCGGGATCCGGAGTTAGTGTAGTCGGTTCACAAGGAGAGCCAAGCGAGGCTAAGACGGACATGAGGCGAGACAGATGGCGAGATGCTACTGGCTAAATCACCAGTTGGTGATGGTTTGAGGTGTGATGTATGTTGACCCACATCTCTTTGAAGGTATAAAAAATAAAAAGCCGACACACTGTCGAGAGACTGGACAGTTTAGAGGGAGAAAGGCAAAAATATGCCTCATAGAAATTTACATCAGCATTCTTTATGACTCAACTCGAGAAGAAATGTCCTCATTGCAGAAATGGTGCAGTCGCAGTCAGGTGAGGATTTTCTAAGGTATTGCTGAGGAGGCACAGTGGAGTGCAGGTTGTCACGAGTCAGACGTTTTTGACTCCAGACTTTAGGCCTTTTTTTTTTCTTTTTCCTGCAGAGTTTTTCTCTCAATCCAGCAGCAGGTGTAAATGTGTCAGCTTGAGTGTGAATGTCTCGGTGAGAGAATCGTGGTGTTCTCATCGTATCATCTGGGGGGGGTGGAGGACGACTCCAGGTCTTGTGACCCAAACTCAGAGAGGGCGGGTGTCCGAGATGAATGGAGGGTTTCTGTCTCCATGCTTCCGAAGGTAAAACCCGAATCAATACTTGAATTTCGCAGCCTTTCTGAAGCGACCGCAGCGTTGCCACGTGCTGAGATAAAAGAAGCGTAAGTGTGAGACTCGAGCCGGGCGGGGGGGGGGATGAAACCGAAGAAGGATGAAGACGTCAAGATGCATGTGTGGAAAAAGATTCTCTCCATTTATCAATTGACTGCCCACTAATAAATAGAATTATGGTTATTGCAAAAATCTGGCTAATCAGTTTGGGGTTAAATGAGAGCCAAATGAATGGAACAGCTTTTTCTCAGTGTTTTGCATATAAATTGATTTAAAAATGCCCATGAACCAAATCTGTCTTTTTCACTCGGGCGCGCCATCGACAGGCTTATTGTATACAGCCGCCGACTATTTATCTCCAACATGTGTATTATGCGTGGCAAACATATGCTTCAGTCAGATGCTGTCTTCTCACTGTGGGCCAAAGCAGATGTACCAGACTTGCTTCAAAGTTCTGCAGCATCCAGCGCGACTTGCATCCAGCCAGCGACGGCGCCAGCACTGACTCAGCTGTCACTCAGCGTGATGAAATGCTTGTGGCACAGGGGCCCTTCCTGTTAAGAAGTGCGCTTCAAGGACACCATTCATTTCAGCTCCATGAATACTATATGAATGGCTGTAACCTTTGTACAATCAGAGGCAACCCTTCGAATTAAAGCTCTTGTCCAATGAAAACGAACCTCGCCGCCAGGCTGGAGAAGGGCTTGTAGAGCTTGTAAATCGCCACAGAAATTCAAAGCTTGTTGTTTATTTCTGTCATTCTCCTCCCCTACTGTTTTTTTTTTTTTGTTTAATCGTTGTGTAATGTCAACTCCCCAGTGCCCATACTTACCGTTTCCTCTTTAGAAAAGGTGTTTAATTATTGATTGTGTCAGTCTGCCAACATATCTGTCACATCCACAGCTTCCTTTGCGTGATTCTCACAAGGAAGTCACAAATTTGGGGGAAAATAATGAACACGTACAATTGCAGGAGGCTCGGTTCTCCTGAATGACGCACTCATATTTCAACCTTTGGATGTGAAAGGTACTGTTATGCAAGATACACAAATTAATCTTTGTCAGCGCTGACGTGCTTTATCCATCTTGTGAAGTCGCATGAATCCAATTTGTTTCCATCGGCTTTTTGTCTTCTTTGCCGCTTTCTTCTCGTTACAGTGCCACCTACCGGCTTTGCACACACTGTGCAGAATTGTTGTTGGTTTCATGTTGACATAAACGATTATTCTGCTTTGTTAATGAGAAGCACTTTGAATGGTGTTGGTCACCATGTGAACATCACTGATTATATTTTAAGTCTTTGAAAGGTTTCAAGAACAGAACTCAAAAAGGTGTTTATTCATGACATTACAAGACAGGGACTCTCAAAGTTGCATCAGGAGAACTGAAGTCTCTACAGTGTCGGATATTTGAGCGTCTGCTGCCTCTGGCTTGGCCCTTCTTTTAATCTGTTTAGTGTCGGAGCTGCGGCTCTATGAGACACTTGCATTCGCCTCCATGCTCCTCATATAAGCAGTAAATATGTGGTCACGTTTAGATTGGGTAGCCAGCGGGTCAGAGAGAAGATTGCTCCTCTGGACATGACGCATCCTTGAACAAGTCAATCCTCGCAGCCAGAGAGTAAATTTGAAATGCGACTTCTTCTGCAGCAATCAATAATAATTACACTGCTATTTTGGTCGTGGCATATTTGATGGGTGGTGGTAACTCAGCCCTCACAGCAACAACGCTGTGTAAAGCCTCAGAAACTTTTGTGATTACACCGTTTTTTTCCCTCCTCCTGCCTCTTTTTTTTTAACCATTTAATACTGCAGGGCTCGTGTCGCACACATAGCAGAAAGTCTCCGGAAGAAACAGATTACTGGAAATCTAATGGGAAAATCACATATCCTCTGGCACACAATGTAATTGCAAGAAGTTACATGCATCCGAGAGTGAAAGGTTAGGAGTAACAAAAAAGGCAATTAGCTTTCTTCAGCCATTTTACTGAAAGTCCCCTGAGACATGGTAAACAAACAAAAAGGCCAACTTTTTCCCCCACGCCGAGCTCTCAGCGCATGCATATTTAAGGCCGGAGCGGAAAGTAACCACTACATCGAGCTCAATGTCAACGGCGATCATAAAAGACCCCCAAATCGTTCACTTTACAGTCGCCGCTCTCGGCGGTGGAATGTTTTGTTCTCGTCACCCTCACAGAGCGTCCATAAAGGAGGTGTCTTTGTGTTTGAGGTGGGACTTCAAACAAATGCACAAATCGCGTCCGCTTAGTGGCCGCGCTGGCGCCGCCGCTCGCGTTGGCCGCCGTCAGTCCTTCCAGTGATGCACTGGCGAGTTGCAGCAGGTTTATAGTTACTTTATCACCCTCCATTAGCAGCAGTGTCCCGCATTACAGCCATGTCAGTGACAGATCAATACAATGCAGGGGAGTTTGAATTGGCCACAGAGAGCTCCTTGATTCCTGCTATAAAATTTGTGTGACGTGAAGAGGCCGAACGCGGTTGACTGCGGCCACTGAATAATATTTCCGGCCACCGAACAGGCAAGAAAGCAATAAATCCAGTTGGCTCTCTGTTGACCTTTGGAGCCTACCAAGCATGCAAACAAAAACAATGGCTGTCTTTTACGACTGACATTTATGTAAAAGTGAATTTTTCGGCTCAACTTCTGTTCGAGAAAGGATTCGGGACAAATCGTGAAACACTTTTCAGCAGGGTCAGTCCGCTGTTTCTCGCTTTCTTCCACCTTCTCTCATAGAGTCTCGACATGAATCATGCCCACATGTAAATTGTTGCTGGATGGAAGCAGACAATCCTGAACTCTAATCACAATATGCCAGCTCGGGCTCATTCATTTCTGATATCGACGGCGCAGTAAAACTGCGAGCAAAATCCAATTTTTATGTATCTCGATTTGTCAATGAGTGTATCCTGGCATGACTGCGCCAGAGAAGTCTCATTGAAAAGAACCACGGGGTACTGGGAGCATTGTGGAAACACTTCGAGTCATCCAAATTATCTTCATCCCTTTTTGTTGTATTTCAGCAAGCTTTTTTCTTTTTCTTTTTTTTTTTCTCCTCGGCATGCTTTTAAGTCTGCGAGCGAGGTTTGGCTTAGCAAAGTGTGACACGGGTCAAACCTATTGAAAATGCAGCGGCGGCGGCGGTTTGCTTAAGCAAGACATATCACAGGCCTGCTTTCTCTCTCTTGTCAGAATCAGGGCCGCGGTCGGGGTTGTCATCCCATTGAGTTTGGGAGGCGAACGACGATGCTTATCTTAATCTGCTCCGAGGAAGTATTAAAGTGGAGCAGACTTTCCAACTGCATTGAAAATTGACCCAAAAATCTATAACTTCAAAGTCACATTTGTGACAGGATCCCCTTTGTAGTACAACGCCGCCGAATTACTCGCTGGCGCGTCGCTGCAACAGGGATGCTCGACTTGTTTCCCCTGACAGGTTGGGATGTGATCTTAAGCACTGAGACGGCGAAGTTTTGCAGGAGGATGATCTTACAAAAGAATTTAAGGAAAAAAACAACACAAAACAAAACAAGAGCTTCCTTCCTGTGTGAAGGGGAGAGAGAGCGAGAGAGAGAGCGAGAGAGAGAGCGAGAGAGAGAGCGAGAGAGAGCGAGAGTGAGATCTTGGGCGGGTAGGACTCCTTCCATGCGGTTCGTGCTCACAGTTCATCCTCTATTCTTATGTAATCTGGCAGCAGCCTACCTCCTGGAACCCACTTCCCCTTGTCTTGTAGTCTCCCTCTTTTAGCCTCTGCCCAAGAATGGGACTGACAAGACACTTTGCTGTTAATGTACCATGGAGTGCAGACTGCAGCTGGTGTTATATTCAGGTGGAAGAAGACTCCTCAGGAAGTGTCACCTGCAAGATTTGTTGAGTTTCAGGGAGGAGTCCCGTTGCTCCGTTGGCCTTTTTTTTGGGGGGGGGGGGGGGGGGTAGCACTCGCTCGGAAGCATTTTGGCATCATCGGCTGTAATAATCCCTCCACAACACAA
>JASSRZ010000086.1:9857191-9867490 GCA_032164315.1 Malacoctenus gilli | reverse complement strand
CCCCCCCCCCCCCCCCCCCCCCCCCCCCCCCCCCCCCCCCCCCCCCCCCCCCCCCCCCCCCCCCCCCCCCCCAGCACGCGCTCGGAAGCATTGTGGCATCATCGGCTGTAATAATCCCTCCACAACACAATGACGATTGGTTTCCCTCCCGGCTCGGTTCTCAGGGTGGATCTTTATTCAGTCTGATTTCTGTCTGATTTGTATTTTGCAGTCTGATCAGAAGCCACCAGCTCCCTCCACATGACAAATGTTTGGCCCTCCTCGGTGTTTCCTCGACCCACTTTCCCGACAAGCGGCGGTCGGCGAATTTTCAAACCGACACAAGAAAAAACAGTGCTTCTAATTATATTTACCCCCTTCAGTTAACAGCTTGCAGACCTTCTCTGTGGCCACTAAAACATGTTTTTGGACCATCTACTGGAAAGCAGATGGTCATCTGTGCACTCCACAACCTGGTGGTTATGCGTGTGATGAATACGGCGTCTTCCTATCGCTGTGTTGTCGTATGTATACGTCCCACAATGCTTCAGCGCTGCCACCTCGGCAGTTTGCAAGAATGCGCGGCACTCCCCAGTAGTTTTGAAACATTGAATGTAGAATGCAAATGTAGCAATGCTGTCTGCGCAACACCGGACCGAAAAAGAAGAACATTTTCTGCTAAATACCCTGATTTTGCGATTTAATTTTGAGCTCTTTAAAAGCTTCCTGTTGTATTACACATAACAGCTGTGTTCACGTAATATTACGAACAGAAAATAAAAAATCACCTGGAATCAGTATTGATCGCACCAGGACACAGATTAACAGGCTGTTGCTCTGACAGGATAATTGTTACTTGAAGCTTCTGGCTCCTGTGAATTCCCTTTTCACGAAGCCCTTTTTTACAGGGGAGACAAAATGGTGCATTTGGGATCATAATAGTTTTGTTCACGCTTCTTAATAAGCAAATTCTTGTAAAACAAGCCTTTTTCGGTTTTCGCTCTTCTTTACAACATGCACTCCCACATGGTGACCCACTCATTTGTTCCCATTTGTGCTATTTCAGTCTGTTTGTTGCAGGGTTGTTTTTTTTGTGCTTGTTTGGCACAGAAAGGCCAAATATAACTGTGCATCTACAGTAGTGTCCAGAACGATCTTCAGAGCAGCAAATGGGAGAACTTTTAGAGTCTTTTTTTTTCTCTTCTTTTTCTTTAAAAATAGTAGGTACTGTACTCACACTCCAGGCTGCCTGGACTCATTCGTGCAAAAAGGCTTTTACCCCTCTGAAGCTTTTCCATTTGAATCATGTGTGCTTCTAAGTGAAAGGACCTGAACTGATGGGCCAAATACTAATCTTTGACCTCACTTCACCACCAGGAACAAAGAGTGCCCGCCAGTTGGAAACGCCTCCTTTCGCCTACCATGTGCCAAAGCAACTTTTCTGCCTCTGCCCTTTTGCAGGACTTAATTATGTCACTGAAATGCACAAATATGCAAGTGGAGCCTGCAATGCATCAGTTTCACTCTGCCTCCGATATATTGAATTCCTAAATCATTAAACACATACACTCCACGCTGCTTTCATACACACGTGCGTACAGGGTAATGATTATGTACTTCGCACAGAAAGTTGCGATTTACAAGGATTTATTGTGGTGAACCTCGGCAGAAAATCAAAGGCAGAAAAATATGACGGTGATTCTCACTCTTGATGAATATTTTAGTTCAAAGCAGATGGGATAAATGGCGATATGTTGAGCTTGCTCCATCGCTCAGATGGCGCTACTTTTCATCATTGTGAGCAAATATGGCAAAAACGAGCGACAATTTGAAATAATGAAGCTTAATTTGTTTGTATTTACTTGCAAAATTGTTGGAAATCCAACATGAGCATCAAAGAACACACATCAGTAGCCCTCCTGCACATCCCACAAATGCATTGTTACAAACAAAACGGGTTTAAGTTAGGTATAAACAATAATACAGAGAATTTGCAATATTATAATAAATGAAAAAAAACTAAATTCATGTCTACGTGAGGGATTAGACTTTGGGGAGCTGCAGGCAGTGTCTGATTCCTCAGACTCACACTCACTCATGCCTGTGACATCACTAATTAGACATTTCTCCAAGTGGTGTGAATCACAAAAGCAAAGTGGTGACAAAAATAGTATCACCAGTCAAATTATATACCGTGGACATATAACTGGGCTCTGTTGTGTTTCCATGTTGTTTATCTTTCTTGACTGGGAGAAGCCAGCGCAGGCAGAGAAGGACAAACAGTCACGTGTGGGCAGCGGTGCCTTGCAGCGATTTCTGTCCGACCAATAAGAGTTGATCCGTGAGGTTAAGAGTGTTTTGGGTGTCAAGTATTCCCGAAGAGCTTTTATACAAGCGCTTTCAGAGCGAGGTTAGGGTTCCAGTTAACGAGTAAATAACTTCCCGCCAGAATAAAATGCAGGAGACGTGGAATCACAGCCAGAAGATCAAGAACCGCGTCGATTCGTGGAACAGAGGAAAAACATCAGAGACACAGAGAGAAAACATTCAATTAAAAGCTGCACTAATGAAGAAAAAAATATATATGTGTGAGTTTACATTTTTTTTTTGAAAGCAGCTTATTCATCTTTACTTCAAAGTAATGAGGCGTCATGTCTCTCCTGTTTCTGCTGCGCATCCCTGAAGTGATAGTATGAAGGAGAGGAGGAGAGCACCAGATGTATACCTGACGTAAATCAGTAAAAAAAAAAGAAAAAAGAAAAAAAGCCTGAGTGAAGCAACCTGACATGCAGTTTTTTAGGGGAATCAAAGAGTTTCTCTTCCTCCTTGTTTTTCCCACTGGAAAACTTTTTTTTTTAACTTCTTTCATAAGAAACTGGAGCATCCTCACAAATACTGCTACAAAAAAACAGCTTTTTATACACCGATGTATCAGTGATTATTTTCAAGAAGTTATGAGCCGAAATAAATGGCAAAGTACAAACAATAAAGGTTTTAAATCTCCCTTTTATTCGTGATATAGTCTTTGTTTTCTGCTCTCTGATGAAGTCGACGCTATTTGTTCCTTTATGAGATTCTCTCCACCATGCAAAGGAGTTTTTGCACTGATTAACACATGTTCCTCCCACAAAAACAGCAGCCTGGCTGTTAACAGGACGTGTTGTGAAACGACATAAAACGAGAGATGCTATGCAGGGATTTTTTTTTGTGTGTTTACAGCTGCTGGTGAAAAAGTGCACGGCCAGCGCAAAACGATGCCAGCGTTTGTGTTTGCCGACGCCGCGAGAGCTCAAACGACTGTAAAATGTTACGCCTCTTCTTTTAACACAGTCCTCTGCGCCGCGTCCAGTCAGCCCGAACGCGTATTTCAAATCAAGCGGTCGATTTATACGAAGCTTTTAAAGGCGACCCCACCTCGCCAGACACAATGTATGGCGTGAGCGATGCGCTGGCAGTCGAGGCATTGCGCGCGCTCTCTATGGGGATGGAGGAGATGGAGCCATCGGGAGAGACATTTGATTCCCCGTTTTTATTTCTCATTTCATTTTGATGTTGACATGAACACCCTGCACAGCGTGGCGCAGAGATAAAAGTTTGTCTTTTCACGGACGCGCACACGGGCGGACACGCACAGGCAATCCGTGTGTGCAGAGCTCCCGGGGAGTCGTGCCAACCCGCGCGGATACTCTGCCAACAATGCTAAGAGGTGGCTTAATATTCACCCGCCCGGCCCTCCCTCCGCCTCGCCTCGCCTCTTAAGATGACAGCAGCTTGGCGTTTTGCACCGAAACGTGAACGCTTCTCACTCACTCGCAGCCGTCTGGAAAGGTATCGGCACGGAAGCAAACGGTTCCTCACACTCAACCAAAGGGGCCTTTTCGTTTCGTTTATTTCTCTCTTCTTCCTTCTGAATTTGCATGAGGCCTCGTGCTGTCGCTTCAACCTTCCGATAGCAGTTTGGGGCACAAATTAATGACACCAGCGAGGCCCCTCCAGACGCCAGCGAGGTTCAGTGACTCGCCTTTAAACATTCATGTGTTCCCGAAACAATTTTCTCTGTCTAATCTGAGGACGTTAGCAGCGGCGTAAATTATTCATTAGCAGGTTGTCTGCCAGTGAAGGGGGAGGTTGCGAGGAAAAAAGGGAGAGATCAGTCAGGATGGGCAGGGGCACATCAGCACATTGTTAGGAACAAGCACACAAAGTGAATTGCTTGCAATTTAACCCAACCACACCCCCCCCCCCCCCCCTTCAATCTAAGGGGAGGATGTCAGAATGAAATTGATGTTATTTTCGGGACTGAAATGTTTGGTTGATTTGGGAAGCGTTCGTGGAGAGTCGTTTGCTTGACACATGGGAATGAATGAATTATCAGACTGTCAGTCAGTGTTGTGTAATCATGTATAATTATTTCTTTTTTTGACTCCTCTTGCTATCAATAAATAACTTGCTCGATGCAATTTATCTTAATTATCCCTCTCATGTCAATATGATTTATTCATTTGGGTGTCGTAATATCGCTTAAACTGTGTCGGTATTTTACCTTTGCTGCATCAGCTCGTCCAACCAAAGCAATCACCAGTTTTACTACACTGTGGGTGCTGCAGTTGTGCAGTGGGCGGCTAAATTTAAGGGTCATGGGGTAGCTGCAGGTGTTCCCAGTTGACAGGCCGCACCTGATGATTGTCCATGATTGTCCATGACTGTCCATGATTGCTGTCCACAATCATGGACAGTTTTGAGTCCTTCATTTACCCCATGAATACAATTCTTCTTTGACTGAGGAGCAGAGCTGCTGTCATATGATCACATTGTTTCTCAAGAAGTAATTCAAAAGTTTTGCGTTCCAAGACGATATATGAACACTGAAGAAACTGTTGGTTTTTATTTTAGCGTGCTTGAACTTTTAGCGTTCTCCAAATTGATCAACAGCCCAACATTTGACAAATGTGGCTGTTTTTGAGTGAACATGTGTAACAGGATCACAAGAGATTGTTTTCCAGTGGTTAGAATAAGAACGTTATTATAGCCTCCTGCTGGCCATTCATCAGATACCTGGACAAGTGATTTGTTTTTTCTTTCTCAGCTTCTGCACTTTGGTTTTAATCTCCGGGTCGACTGCTCCTCAGGTCGCGGGCTGACACTTTCGGGCACCGTGCCATGCGTCGTGAGGGGGAGGGACTGAAGGTGGGGGGTGGGGGTGGGCGGAGGGGTTTGCATCTATAGTGGGGAGCTGGCAAGAGGATGTGTTGGGGTGCTGATAAGAGCTACCTGGGACACCCTCTGCACATCCAATTGATGGAGGAGGGTGTTTGTGTCGCCGGCCGGACACGCGGAGTTATCTCGGGCCGCGCTTGTGTTCTCACACTGAGACCAAATTAGCCGAATAAATCAGCGCGCTGAAATATGGACATCGCATCAATGCTATCACTCCGTCAGGATGAATCCAAACATTTGCGAGCTTTGACCTGGCGACACAGAACAAATATTTTGCTGAGATACCGCGCACTCCCCCGACACTCTCCACTTGCTTTGTACTTAATAAGGTTTCCTCTTATCTCATTAATTTCCCTTTCACATCCCCAAACCTATGTGCAGGCAGTCCTGATTATAGTCCGCAGCTTTCATTTTCGCTGCCTTTGTCCTGCCTGTCAGACCGAGCCTTGCCAAACCTATTTGTTTCTTGCGTGTCGAACTTTCTCCACTGATTCCTCTCGCGTGTTATTTCTCTCGAACCATTCTCCCAAACACCTGTTCTCACAGCCGACCTCGTCGGCGAGATTTTTATTTTTCTTCTCCACTGGTCTGTCAAGGCCGGGATGCCGCTCGCTTGACTTAGCAGGCTGCATAGGAAATTAGTTTGGTGTTAAATATGCAGCAGTGAATTTACATAATTACTTCATTGGATATCACCTGTGCCGCCGCGTCTCTGAATAAAGGTACCTGATGCGGATGCTGCGGTTGCTGCGGTTCGGCTGTAATTATCAGGTCACAGATTTTTGAAGATTGGATCCCAATATAGTTGCGTTTCACCCTTTTTTTGGGTCCCTATTCAGTGAGATAATGAGCGTGTGTCAAACAGAAGAAAATCTCTCATAGTATCGACTTACTCGGGTAAAAGAACTTTAAAAAAAAGAAAAGCGAAGGACACACACACACGAGGAATCTGAGCTGAATCATGCGTCAGAGGGTTTCTTTTATCGCTTGTTTGTCTTACAGCAACTCGACAACACGCTCAGACCATGCACTTCATGTAAAGACCTCCTTTAAATGTTAACATAACCACGGCGTGTGATGGCGGCGCCCACCTTCACCTCGCCGTCGGCTCATTGGACCTTTATTGCCAACATACTGTATGTAAACCTGGAAGACCATGATATGCAAACCAGACCTTTATCTTCATGCTAATATTAAACACAGCAATACGCGATGCCAGTCCTTATCGTCATGGTAACATTTTGCACATAATGAGACGGATGCTCTTTAGTTTGCTTTGGATATCAGAAAACACAAAGAAAGAGAGATAATAGCTGCGGCTAAAAACATCAAATATTCTTGTGTAAATAATTGGACTCAGTTGGTGCAGCAGGTTGTCTTTATACCGCAAAGATTGGCAGCTTGATCCCTCATCCCAACGACTCACCATGTGGGGCCTTTTGAAAGTGCTGCTTAAGAGGAATCCATATCATATCCCTTTGGTTGTGTTTGAGGAAGGATCTAATTTTTTGCTATGGAAGATGGTTCACTGAACGCAGTCGCTGTAATTGCATTTTTAACGAAAGGAATTCTGTGTCCTTGAGTGAGCACAAGAGAATCATTGTAGTAGGTTGAAGAGGAGGAAGCAACTTGGGCATCTCGTTCTTTTACACTGTTTCTTGTGCATGAAATAACTCGATGATATCATACTGGGGATCCAAATTATGCCAGGAATAAAAAGAAATAATCACATTTAAACGCATTGTTAAAATACAAGATTTAAAGGATGAGATTTAGAAAGGTCCTTAAGTGTCACACTCATACTTCCTGTACTGGACGTCCTCATGTTGAGGAGGCTCAGCCCCACTCAGTGACACTTAGTTAGAAAGGATGAAAGTTCAAAGCTGACCCCTCCCGCTAATCATGTTGGGGAGCGGTTCAGTGTTTTGACAGACCTTGTATGTCGGCTTTCATTAACCAGCTGCGTTCTCGTGGCCTTGCAGATCTCAGTTCAGCTCCCGTTTCTCTGCCGTTCCCGTTCGAATGTCCCTTTCTCGTTTCAACAGAGGAAAACATTTGGCTCCGGAGCGCGTCGCTCCCGTGTTCACCCGCCTGCTCGCTGATGCGCCTGCCGCTTGGTGTTGGGCAGGTAGTGCTCGCTGGATTTCACCAGCGCCATCTCATTAAAACAGCTGCCTGCTGCGGCTTCGGCTGGGGTTTGATTAGCGCTCCGAGGAAACAGAGCGGCAGTGTTTGCAGTGCAAAGTCGTAAAAACCAAAACAACGAGTTAAAGGATGCGAACGCTCTCCGAGGAGCTGGGGGGGGATTGCTAGTAATTCCTTGTGGGTTTGGCACAATTACACATTATCGCACACAATCTCCACATAACGTTATCCATTGTTCATATAAAAGTAATGATTAGCGCAGCTTTAACAAATAGATGACAATTACACTGAAAATGGGGGTAAACACAGATGGCTTGTCCTTAATCAGACATCACCCAATATAATCACAGCAAGTTAAATCTCATTTGAGTAACATTGGAGTAAAGCAGAAATCAGATGGAAAATCCTTTTCCTGTTCGTTTTTCTGAATTTATGGATAATTCAGATGACGCCAGTAAACCTGTATCATTTGTAGTTTGATACACAATGAAAGGCATTACTTTTGAATGTTTGGTTTTTTTATTTCACTTTATTTTCCTATCAGTTTGTTTGGGCTATTCTCTTGGGTGAGGGAGGATATCGCCGTATCATCCGAATTAGCTCCTGTATATATGTTTTATTTTGTGTGCATTCATTTGAGATAAGTTCACAAACAAATTGTCGCTTGAATAATATTTCTCTACCTTCATGCCAGCCATCTCTTGTGCTTTGGGGACCCACAGTTTGCATCTGTCAGCAATCGTTAGCAGCTCAGCAAACTTCACACGTAGTTTCAGCCAAAGTTAATCACACGAGATGCTGATTCGTTAATTATTTTCCATTGCGAACTGTTGTTTAATCACAGATTCCTCTTTGCTTGAATATAGGGTCTGAGACTATTGATTGACGTTTCTAATTTTACAACTTTATCACAAAACGTCGCCGAGTGTCACTTGTTTTTCTATAATTCAGTGACACAGTAACAGAGCGTCACCTGCCTGCATTATCCTACGCTGGTCTATTTTTGCTCACTGACCAATTAGGCTTCAAAACAGCTTATCTTGAACAGTAAATGCAGGTTCACATGCCTGGAGGGGATTCTCGCATTAGCCGTGTAAACAGTGTTGCAGACTACCTGTTCGCAGCTCGGCGGTGCTAATGATGTGTGCGACATGTTTGCCCTCGTACAGTCCGTGACTTTGTTGAATCCAACTAAAGCAGCACGGGCGTTCGCGCAGGCGTCACGGCATGGTTTTGTCGGATCTCTTTCCTCCCCTTGCTCTCGCGCCCAGGGGAAGTGCGTGAGAAGTGTTCTCGCCCGTGTTTGTTTTGGGGGAACATCGTGGTTACACGGCATTAGCTGTGTTTCAGCTAAAAGCTACTTCTCGCCTTTGGCAGTTTCCTGACCTCTTGGCTGGAAACACAATAATTAGAGAACGCTATTCACACGATGAGACCGCTGGCTCAGTTGGACACGTTGGAAATGTTCCGTAGGAGGAAGCAGTCGCTCTGTAACGTTGCTTTCGTCCCTCTAACACAGTGTGAGCAAAGCGTTTGCTCCCATCTGCTGCAGTTGCTGTGATATTTTCAGTGGTCTCGCTGAATGGCTCTGCTGTTTGCATAATGTATTGTCATGCGTTGTGTGTATTATTGCCTACATGCAGATCAGAAGGGAATGGGACCAAAAGCTCCCGCTAAAAGTTGGAATTCTCTGGCAGTTTGCATTAAAAAATATACGAATCTCCCAAAAAGAGCAGCAGAATCAACCCCAAATGTGAGGTCTTCAGTCTTCCTAACAGCAGTACTTAAAACGGCTGCGATGGATGTCGTGTTGTCCCAGGCTCTGAGTTTTAATGCGTCCAATCACAGCTTATTTCCTGAGCTTTTAGTGCACACTCATATTTGAACGCTGTATTTTTTTTTTATTTTGGAGCGACAGATTTGAAAGCGAAGCAATAATAAACAGAGCCAACCATCCCATCTTAACCGCGAACACTAAATTTGCTTCCAACAACCGGCACTTTCACATTTCAAAGTCTTCATCCCTCAGTCATTTCATTAGACCTGGCTGAGGACAACGCAGCTTCATTAGGGCTGCTACTCTGAGTAATACCGCTAATTTGGAAGACAAGGCATTGCGAATTGCATTTTATTTTATTTTCGCTTATCCTTTAAACAACTCCTGGTGCTTTTTCCTCGCTCGGCTCGGAGCAGATTAAAGATTTCTGAAGTTCCTCTGTGTTTTTCAGATTCATTTTGCTGCTGCTCCCTCGTGTCACGACTCCAAATATCATGAAATTCCTTTTGTGAATGTTTGCCCTCCGACAGGCATGATATCATATTTACAAAGCTCTTCAAGCGCGTGTGATCAGATCCCGACTCCTTTGGTGGTGAAGCAAATGATTTGTCTCATACCTACACAATGCCGTTTCCTGGTGTCGAGATATAATCTGTTTTAGTGGGGAGAGCGGCGTTCCTCCTCTCGATCCACGCACACAAAGCCCTCCGTGTTTTCGATATCGCCTCTTGCATAAGTTGGTTATTTCAAATGAAAAGGAGATAGGAGATCGCGGCGTTGTGGTTTAATAAACAGTGAAACACAGCCATCGAGGGGGTTTCGGACCACCGAGGAGACAGGCCACAGGCTCTGGGGCTCCATCTGCACTGTGCCCCACGCTAACATCTTCCTTTATTAGATGTTTGATTTCATTGCAAACCAGATTCTGACCATCACAGCAGGCAAAGCCTCGGACCTCTCTTGTGATCTCGGTCGTGTTTAAGCCCCCTGACCACAGGTTGGACACAACCCTGCTGCAGTATTTAACTTTAATGATGTCACAGGGCCAAAACTTACAGCGTGGCAAATAACATTGTCATCAGTGCTAATTAACATCTAGTTTCAGTTTACGTGTGTGTGTGTGTGTGTGTGTGTGTGTGTGTGTGTGTGTGTGTGTGTGTGTGTGTGTGTGTGTGTGTGTG
>JASSRZ010000086.1:9845484-9857091 GCA_032164315.1 Malacoctenus gilli | reverse complement strand
TGTGTGTGTGTGTGTGTGTGTGTGTGTGTGTGTGTGTGTGTGTGTGTGTGTGTGTGTGTGTGTGTGTGTGTGCTGCTTTTACATCCTCTGGCTCATATCTGTGTTGTTGCGTTGCCGTCTTGTAATTCTTTTTAGAGTCCTTTGGGAAAACTTGGGGCACAGAACGTATACAGGCTAATATGTTTCCAACACATTTCATGTTAATGTGTGGTACAAATCGCTCCCAATCCTGTCATTATATCTCCATCCTCCTGACAATTACATAATTGCACTTTAAACAGATTAGAGGGGGGGGGGGTTTAAAAAAAAAAAGGTTGCTTTATTTTTAGGCACTTATTCCCTTGAGCTGTTCGCAATGAAAAAGAGGAAAGGTCTGTACCTCAGCGATGTCAGTGCCTCTCGGTGTCATCTCCATGTGTATGTATCTGCTGGAGTGGTGCTTGACAACACCTCTGCTGCATCGAGTGCTCAATTTTTCAATTCTTGAATATTAATCCGATTGAAGCAGGGGGCTTTCAGTCAATGGTGAAAGGGAAGTGGATCGACAAAATCACAAAATTTCACCGCAAATTGACTCCTGCAAAGCACTGAATGCAAATCGCTGATCCTGATACAGTAACGATCGTTTGTGTGACTAAGTCTTTTATTAATTAGCATCTATAATCCAGCTAATTAGCTTGTAGTATCGGAGACCCTCCGAGCGTTTCTCCTCCTCGGGGCCTGACCTTTGTGTAGTGATGGTTCCAAGCAGCGATATTGTGTCAAGTTGAATAATGTAACTTTATTGCCAGGCTGCAACATGGTAAAAGCCAAACAAATAGGGGTTAAATAAAACAACCCAGCATGCTACTATAAGTCCATGACATTCCGGTCGCTGTACTGTGCAATTCAATCCACCAAATGCATAAATAACACAGTTTCTTTGTGACGTTTTATCGGTTCTTTATGGAAGTAAACCTCGCGACATGAAAAATCTGCTCACACCTTCAACAAAGCATTTTAGATTACCATGACAACCGCGACAGAAGGCTGAATTTACATGCAGGGATGCAGGACCAGAACCGGTGGAACCACGAGGTTGAGGTCGGAACCAGAACCAGTAAAAAACCTGGACCTGGAGCCAGATCCGGAATCACTGTGAAGATTGAGTGGGTCCGCATCCCTGCTTACATGTGTTGACGTATTTTTATGCACGACAATGGGATGATGGCAAAAGATAAGGGGGCCCGTTGAGACCGCATGTGTGTACGGATGCGAGAGTCACTTCAAACGGCGTCTCAGTCTTCCACGCGGGCCTCTGGAAGGCAGCGGAATATAACCTGATTATATCAGATATTTCCCAAACCCCCACATGAAAACAGAGCTGGTTGAAACAAATCAACTGTGAGAGAATGCATGTTTATATAATCTCAGCACACCGACGCACAGCTAAAGTTATGTTGCAACTACTCCCCTGTGTGCGTGTGCCATGGAAGAGTTCAGAAAAAGGTGCGTTTTTCTCACCTTTAGCAGATTTTCATCACACATTCAAGATGCAGTATCTTAAGTGATTCTTATATGCAGGCTCGTCGAAGCGCTGTGGCAGGATATAAAGTGTATTTAAAAAGAAGAAAAAGCATTAAATCATGCAACCACCAGAGGATGTCGTATCCACCAAACCTGCCGCCGAATCCCCCCACGTCTTACTCAACGCGCGCATTTGCTCTTTTCCCTCAGTTTGATGAGAACAGCAGTCATGATAGCAGCACTGAATGTCAACGAGCGGGGAAAACCGTGTTCTTTAGTTTCTGAGCAGAGGGCGCCGTCGGGGTACAGATCAGCCACGTGACAAGGTGCTGTGACTCATTTCCAGCTCACTGGCATTAACGAGCGGTGCCCTTTCTGCTGGCAAGCGCAGTGTGGGAGCAGGCAAGCTGGCTTGACAGTGCGATAAGGAGGAGGGAGTGAGAAGGCTCCTGCTGCTTTCATCAAAGAGAAGTCAAGAGAGGAACGCGCTCACGAGTGCCGTTCTGTTCAGATAATTGCCTTTGATAAAGCTCATTCTCTCTTATTTCTTTGCTTACCTGTTTAAGGGACGTTGTCATGCGAGGGATAACATGGGATGGATGCACTCAGACACTCGGGCTTTTTTTCATGGATGGAGTCTTTCTGGGGTTTTTTTTTTTTTAAGAAAAAAAACTCTGACCTTGTTTTAAATACTTACCAAATGTTTTTTTACTCGCTAGCCTCGAGGCCCTCTTTAGCAGCACAAAAAAAGCCAGAAAAAAACCCTCTTTCAGATTTGTTTTTGCATTCTACTTCACTGTTCCTACTGGTTTTATGAGACTTGCTTTTAAAACATGAGGGCGATTTAATTCCGACACTGAAAAAAAAAAAATCATTACTTTGCGCAGACTTCAACTGTTCAGTGGAAAAAATAGACAAGAGAGAGCACTCAAACCGCGCAGCAGCAGAGCGCGGATGAATCGCCGGACCAAAGACGCGACTCCACCTGACCCGACGCCAACCGAACTCACCCAGAATCGATAGGCTCTGTCCTTTAACCGGCATCGATGTGCATGTAAAAATATCAAAGGAGCCGGCTTAGAATTGCAGCGAGTGGAGTGTTTACAAATACATAATGCTCTCACAAATGCAAAGCGAGGCTTCATCTCCTCTGGCAGCGACCAACTCTTGCACCTGTGAAATCTGGAATCAACCTGATTGGAGATTCGTCTTTTTTTTCTCTCTGAAGAATAACACGCCTCAAAAAAAGGAATCGCAGCGTTTCCTCGGTGCTACACTTGAAAGAGAGTCTTTAAATGCAACTCGTTCCTTCATGTTGGGCCCATTGAGTGTGCTGTTCCACCACAGCAGATGAACCCTCAAATCTATTATTAAGCTACTTTGTCTTAGTCGTGATTAACTTTTTGTTTTTCCTACAAATTCCAGTTTTTTTAGCCCAGAGTTTTTTCTGTTCTTTTTAAGGATTGCTGAAAAAATAATAAGTGTTGTGTTAGCCATAGATCATGAGGAGAAGTTGGTCCACTGGGGTAGCGGAGCCAAAGACGGCAGAGATGGGCCTCCAGGTGAAAAAGTCACTGCCACATGTGTGGATGAACAGGTGGATCAGTGGAGATAAAGCGCTGAAGGTTATCCTTGATCACGCCATGATGTAATCTCATTGCCGCCACTTCAAAGTGAGAGGACGAGGTGGGGGGAATTAGAGCCACCTCTGGCTCAATCAGCAGACGCCCGATTGGTTGTCCCCATATCACACACGTGCGTGCGTGCATGCGTGGAGGATGGCAGGCTCCTTAGCTCCAAAATAAAGCCTGATTTCCCTGCGTCTTCGTGTGAAACGGTGATTTACTGGCTGCAATCAAATTGATTTTGCAGACGTGTTGTTACTTCGGTGGGAACAGAAGTGATTAGGGTGCTTGCATATGTACACAATCACACACGCACTCACACTTGCAGGCAAATTCACACACACCAGGAGATGTGGGCTCCAGGCAAAGCTAATCAGCAGTGCATGAGAAAGTAATTAGTTGCTAAAGCACCACCTCACACACAAGATGAACCAGTCGGAGAAGAAACCATGTGCATAGTTTTGACAGCTCCAAGTGAAAATGAACAATACTGTGCTCTTCCTGCAGCGCGTTGTCACTGTCCAAAACCACCATCGACTTGAACCGAATGCACGTTTGAATATTCGATGCGCCCTCTTCATTTGGCTCGCTTCAATTTTTAGCGTTTAAGCACCGTGTTATTTTTATTTGTCCTCATTATTGTAACTATAAAGAACAAGCCAAGCAACTGCTGCGAACTGCCACATCTTGGAATCCAAAAGAAAGTTCATTCGATGCCAGGAAGAAGCACGACTGAGTCTTTCTCTTTTTTTTCCCCAGCCCTCCACAATGCGCTGCTGGTGATTGGTTTGGAGTGAAAGCGGGGCTGTGAGCAACAGCATGTGGAGCATCCAACATGACAGATTATCCAAGGCTTTGGAGCCCATTTTTGACTAATTTCTTGTACAATGAAGAAAAAAAAAACTGTGTTTGGAACATCAAGGTCAAACGAAGGTGTGATCACTGAGGAGATGAATCAGCCAGGGCAAATGGCGAGCTCGTGATGGATGGATGGATGGATGGATGGATGGATGGTTGGTTGAAAGGACGGATGGACGGATGAATGACAGAAGGGTAGATACATTGATGGAAGCTTCCTCTTTATGGACTGCAACCATTTTCAGTCGAAACTTTTTTTTAATCCTTGTTGATGCAATTTCTGTGTTGACAAACTCGGTGCATCCATCAGCAGACTGAGACTGGAAGTTCAGATGCATATCTGTGGTGTTTTAGGGGTGTTCACCCGTTCATTCATTCATTATAGATGAGTTCCCCCTCTTTGGCAGAACCTGTCACGGCATGTAAACACAACATGCATCTATAATATCAACTCTAATCCTCCAGTCCAAGCATGTTTGCAGGCGGCACAGCTGACTCTGTTGACAATGCTATCAGTGCATGTCAGCTGGCTATTGAGTTGCAAAATGTTTCGCCCTATCAGCATGATTTGTTGAGCATAGGAAAATCTAATTAGCCACCATCATTGGGGATGGAGCTTGACTGACATTGATGCGCTCCACGTTGACGCTCCCCCCCCCCCCTTATAATTCCCAGAGTCACCCACCCTTCATTTTCATTTCTTTTGCCCATCACTTTCATGTTCATCCTTTTAGCCATGATTCTAAACTGTGACAGAGATAGATATACCGAATTTAACCAAAGGCTAAACGTGGAAGCGTATCCGCTGACAACCAAAGAGAAGGAGCGCTGCGCTGCCTCACACAGACTGCCGGCGTTTGGGTGGATGCGGCTCACGCGTCACGCGCCGGGAAACAAACGGGAGGAGAATCGTTCGGATCTCTTAAAACGTTACGATTTCACCGGGAAAAAGCTCGATTCGGTCCTTGGAAAATAGTCCGCTGAACCAGATGTGTTCACAGATGCTTTTGCATGTCTCTCTCCATCCTTTTGACTTATTTATGTGGACGATACGGTCGAGCAAGACACAAAGAGCGCACTGACCACGCGGCATGGCACCAAGGGTAATTAAAGCGCCAGAGGTCGTCTATTTTGGTGCGACATTTGCCTTGTCGGGCGGCGCCTGCTGGCGAAAAAAACAAGCAAAAACCAGAGGAGCTGAATTAGGATGGAATCAATACCAATTCGTGGCTGTCTCCTGGCTAAAGAATTGCTGTTCCTCCCACAAAAACTCACCAATAGGTAAATCATAAAGTATTGGTGTATTTAGAGTGCATAGTAAATATAGATCACTGTCCACGCGGAAAATCCATACGGCTGACATCCGCAGCGAGACTGTGAGGTTATTCCTCCGGCTCCATTCCATTTCAATTAGCTCTGCAGCCATAATTTTACTCCACTGCCTCATTTTTCATTTCTAAATGTGAGTGAAATCCATTTGTTAAATCTTTTCGGGGGATTTTGTTTTCTCGCTGCCCGAGGACTGTATTTGCTGTGTGTTCCAGCTGGATCGAGAGAGCTCCGGCTCGTGCTGTGCCAAAGCGTTGACCTCCTTATTGTGCGCGTAATTTTAACTACACGGGTGTACGAAAACAATTTATCTGGGATCTTCGCCCTCTCGCAGGATCGCGGCGACGCTAAACAAGTGCGGAAAACTGTGTTTAGAGGTTTAGGAGGTGAAGATGTAGATTAACACTGCGGCACAGACGTTTTGTCTTGTTAAAGAGCAACTCCCAGATCTGCGGCGACGTGACTTTGTTTAGTTTCTCAGTGAGAGCCGCCGTTTCTGTCTTCCAAACTGGATATCTAGATCGCTCAAACGTGTTTTACAGAGCAATGTAAACGTTGCGTGCCTCATTTTAACCTTGTTTCACTGGAGATCTTCAGATCTGTGTGCAGAGTTCCGGCCTCTTTTCTGTTCTTGCTCAGCTGTAACTCATTTTGGGGTATTAATATGATTGGATTGCATGCTCTTTCTGGCATTTTATAAAGTAAATCTCAGCTGTGATGCAGTTGATGATACACTGGCGCTCTCTCATTCTCTCTGTTCGGGAGCCTTTCCCCATATTTTAAACTGTATACACACAGGACAGCGGTTACAAGCGAAGTGCGATGACAGATTTGAGGCAGGGTGAAGAAGTCATCCGTTGTGTCTGGCGTGTGTATTGCATCTGCTTTCAGAGTGGAGGGGGGAGAAAAAGAGTGACCATCTATTCAGGGCTGGTTGGCTCAAGCAGTCAGATTGATCACAATGGGAGCAATCTCGTTTTCCCCCAGACGCTTGTTTGGCTTCTGTTGGAAGGCGGCGTAAGCTGCTCCAGTTGTCTCTATCAGAGCACACGCCCCTAAACCTCTCACACTTGTCGGCAGCTTGAGGAAGCAAACACACAACGCTCAGCGAAGCGACAGCAGCTCTGTGCAGTCAATTTTAAATTTGCCCCCCCCCCCCCCCCACCTCGTCTCCGGCACACCCACAGCCACACAGTTCACCTTATTACATTGCGCCTCAGTGTGCAAGTGGTTATAGAGGACCCTAATCCATCTTTTACAGCTGATACTGTAGCTGAGCCAGAGGGGTTGGACACAAGACGGTCCATCCCCAGACAAAAGCTCTTTTCTTGACCGTGTCGCTCTCTCTTTCTGGGCTCTCGGGTTATTTGTATTAGTGTGTGTGTCTGTGCGTGCGTCCCTTTTGAGTCCATTAGCATTTGCAATGATTCGAACTCAATCATGCTGAATGTAGCTGACAGGATTAAGGTTGTAGAGGCAGATGTCAGCGCCAGCCGAAATATCAGGCACAAAAAAGCAGCAGTGCCCTCTTTCTTTTACACCAAATATTTCAAAAACGCCGGAGAAAAAAAGAAAGAAGAAGAAGAAAGAGAGCAAAAGAGGAAAAATAAATGGGTCTGCATGTGGGATAAAAGAGCAGCTCAGCTATCAGTCGACAGAAAACTCAACTCCACTTCTTTGATGAGCACTTGATATGAATGCAGAGCGGTGTTAACACCTGAAGCTACTTGGCGTTGTGGTTTTTGCACTCTGTTATGCATCACAGAGCAGACTGATCCCCCAGATACTTTAGGAAGAAGAAGGAGGGGAAAAAAACAGCCGAGCAAGACTTTCACGATGTAGAGCAAGACGAGCGGTGGGAAAATGGGCAGAACTAATTTCATTGATGTTCGCGGACAAAACCCCCGTCTAATCCTGCACGCATGCTCGTAGTATTCACTCACAGCACTTGGGGGCATTCACGGTGTCAGGGCGCTTGACAACTTCCTGGTGTGAGAAGGAGCGCGTGTGGCACATGAGGCCGACGCGTCATGCTTACGAGTGACTCCCGAGTGAATGTAAATAAGAAACGCCTGCCGTACGCTACAGTTTTAACTTTGATGACATTTATCTGTTTGAAATTCAAATACATTTAAGTCGCTGCAGTAAGACCCAGGGGTGCCTGCCACACACAGGCACATGCATGTGATTATTCAAAGAGGGTTTTGTAGTATGCATGAAATATGTGATCCTATGTCGCCTACAATGTTGTCATATCAGCAGTGAGAATAGAGCAGTGAATTCAGCAGCAATTTATTTATCTTTTTTGCTGATTGTTTGGTTGTTTGGTCAGGAATTGGGTCGTCAATGTATCAGGTCATCATCTGAGTATCATCAGCATAATATCAACCAAAACGTAGACATGGGATAAGCAATCAAGCGAAACTAAATCTCGATTGAACGAAGTGTTTTTTATCTCTTTGTGCAGGTGCCACTTCTGCGACAAACATTCAGGGGGCGACCTTGTGACCTCAGAGTAGGTTGGCCTTCAATTAAGAGGTTGGCCTTGTCCAAGCAATACCGGCAGAATGTCTTGCGTCTGCTAAAGGAGAGAAACAAAAGCGACCCGGTCTTGGTTTGTTTTGCATTTGGCGCTAACTCGAGGTGAACCCTAAAAAACGAGCCGCTTATCCAGGGGTTAATGTTTTGGCAGATAATGACAGTGTTTAAGCAACATCTATATTCTGTGTCGAGCATTTGAGCGCTGAGTGTTCCGTAAGGGGAAAAAAAATCTAAATATCACCGTTCCCTCCTCCCTCCCTCCCTCCCGCTCGTCCGATAATCACAGTGTAATCATGATTAAATAGCGATGCCTTCGCCTTTAAGACTGAATTGCTGGTGTACAGCAAAACATCTCTCTCACCCCGCGATACCCACAAGACGCCGGCGTTGGCTCATTTACACACTGAAGCAGTTCAATGAAGGTAATTTCTTTCCAGTCCAAAGCGCAGTTATTGTTTTTTGTGAAGGGAGATATGAAGGAAAATAGAGATTGATAATGATGGCGGCAGAGACTCGTTGGAAAAATAAAAGGCAGCGGGAACAGAGAGGAAGCGATGGCGCAACTTTCCAAATCAAGCTAATTGTCCCGCAAATGTTTGAAAGCATGTTTAAGTAAGTGCTTTTCTAAAAGTCCATAAGTTCGCTTTCATGTCCGCGGGACCTCACACAATTTTTCATCCGAGATCTAAAAGCATCCGCGTCATGTTTCTTTCATGCAACACGCGAGTGATCTGCCGTGCAACAGAGGGGTCGCCCATCTCCAAGACAAAAGCCCCCATTTAACATAATGTGTCCAGACAGGGCTATGATGTTACATACGTCTTCTCCTCGCCATTACCAGCAGGAGGTGAATTATTCATTCCCGTCTCTCCCTCTCTCTCTCTCTCTCTCCCTCCCTCTCGCTCTCTCCCCCGCTGTGCCGACACCGCACCAACTCCTGGCACCTTCAGCCAACTTGACTCACTCTGAAAGTGACGATTAGGCTCACAAGAGATGAGTGATGTCGGGGCGATTCTAATTTTTTCATTCTATTGTTTGGATTTTAAATGATACAGTTTGACGTAATTACTTTTTAGTGGCTCCGCTCCTTGAGGGCTATGTAAATGATATCGAAGGGGATTAGCTCTTACACACTTGGTTGGTGAGCAGGGGCTTCGGTATCCACCCCCCACACCCCCGCCTTCCCCCACCCCCAGCCCCACCCCACCCCCCCAACCCAATCCTCTCCTCTCATCTTTCTTTATTACTGTTTAATAATCACATTATGTCCTCTCAAGGTACAGTTCAGACACCTCGGCTAAATTTGTAATGTGCTGCATCACAGTGCAGCCAGCCAATACAGTCTGCTGTGGCCGTCTGACACCGGCGGGAGACGAAGTCGTCTAATGAATAATAAAAGCGGGAGAATCGTCTGGGACCGTTCGGTGAAATATTGTTATGATTGCGCTCGTGACGTGCTTTTTTTTCTTTCCCGTATCTTCAAAGCTGTGATGCCGATGTCAGTCAAATATTCACCTAGTGGTCCCGCTTATCAGCACTAAATCCCATCAGACGCAATCCGAATCAGTTCAACTGTTCAGCCTCAAAGCAGAAAAACTTGGTGATTAAAATCAAATGTTGTTCTGAAACTTCAAGAATGTTGCCTGCAAATTGGCAGCTTCATTTCTGGTAATACTCTCAAACACAAATCAATATAAAAGCAATGGGATAGTCGTCTATACGCCATGAAACCAGTGTTTCACCTCAGGGATTAACTTGACATATTCCTGCGCACTGGCGAGCGCACTAAGCGCATTCTGGGTAACTGATCAGATTGAGGATGAGAGCAGCTTAAATATGAAAATATAAATCCCAGTTTCATTGAAGCATGCATTGAACATACACTGTTATTGTACTGGGACCATGTTGTGATGCATCATATCCAAAGAGACCCATACAAAAGCCCCCTGATCCGGTTTTGTGAGTTTCCCTTCATCGAAAAACAGACCAGACACTGAAGCGATCCGAGATTGGCTGTAAAGTGGAAAGGCTCCAACTTCCAAGTGGGAACATTTCCCCAGTATGCTGGTGAACTTGGATTGAAAGCAAATAGTTTCCAGCGACACAAACATACTGTCAAGATTAAAAATCGTGCAAAGTTTCACCTTTTAAACAATGACGCTTCAGCTTGGAAAAGCTGAAAAAAAACCCACAATTTCCAGCTGCTTTAAACACATTCGCTCTGAGTTGTGTTTGGTTTTCGTGTGGAAAGGCACTAAAGTGTTTTCCCTGTAAACTTCTGAATTATGAATCAGTGAAGTGACAAAAATAATGAAGTGTTCCTGCAGAGGGTTCGGGGTTAATGGTACATGATGTCGACATCGAGTATTATACAAGGTTAGAAGTGCAAATCTCATGAATATTTAACTTATGTGGAGTGCCGGTAAAAAATCCACCCTCATTCTTCAAGAGCTTAAAGTATTATTCTCTTCAAAACACAGTTTCCTCATTGTGCCTCTTTTTTTAAGTACATGCACACACACATGCAATGCGGTGGAGGAAAGAAATCTCTGAAGATGAGGAGGCATACATCCCCTTCAGCACCCACCCCTCTCTCCCTCGCCGTGTCCGACTCCCGCTCCCACACACACACACACACACACACACACACACACACACACACACACACACACACACACATAGCCCGCTTTCATTCCCTCCGTTATCTCCAGTCTTTTGAAACAGCACCTGTTCGCGACTCGCAGCCTGGGAGAACCCGTCATGATGTAGTGCGCACTCCTGCATGATACGGTGCCAGCTCCCAGCCTCAGCCCCTGCCGATGTGCGCGGCGAACAAGCCGGGACATCTTCATCCTCCAAGAGCCTAATGACTTCTTGGAGCACAGCGGACGCAGACGGGCCCGACCGGGACTCGGCGTGTCCCGCGCTCCCTCTTTGTTCCCTTCCTGCAAGATTTCACTGAACTTCTTCTTATCGGGGGGGGGCATCTGATTGCGCCGGTTTCGCGTGTGTGTTTTAGGTCCTGATGAATGAGACGGTTGCGGCAGCCTTGTTTACCATCTAAGCTGATGAAAATGTAATGATCCCTTCAGCGAAATTGGGACATCGCAGAAGCAATTACACGAGGGGTTCCCGCTCGAGAAAATGCATTATACTGTAAACATTATTTACCGGGGAGGCGGCGAAATGTATTCAGGACGACATCCAAGAAGGGGTGAAAGAGAAATGAGGGAACGATCACCTTATTTAACTTCGCTCACCATGTATTTAGTGGAACAGTAAGACGCCTCATTAAAAAAAGCTCTAATGAAGCTCCTCTTAACACCAGTTGTATTTGTTTGCGTATTATGCAACGTTATAGATAATCACAGCATTGAAGCTGTGTATATTATCCAACGTACTTTCATGTCCTCGGCAAATGAATCAGCTTATGAATGGTATGCTTTCTCATCAATGTAATTAGGCTTACTTTAAGGTAATATACCAATTATTCAGCGACTATGGTAGCGGCAGCAGCATGATGTGTACGGCCTCGTATTTTTGGGAAGCTTTAATAGAAAGAGAAGTTCCACCGTGACAGCTATTTACCTCGATTCACCTCTTCTCGGTGCAGCCCCAAAGTTTCGAGCAGAGACAAATTCTGGCAGCTGCGTATCACTCGTGGGCTTGTGTGCGTTGCTGTGTGTGTGTGTGTGTGTGTGTGTGTGTGTGTGTGTGTGTGTGTGTGTGTGTGTGTGTGTGTGTGTGT
>JASSRZ010000086.1:9827794-9845384 GCA_032164315.1 Malacoctenus gilli | reverse complement strand
GTGTGTGTGTGTGTGTGTGTGTGTGTGTGTGTGTGTGTGTGTGTGTGTGTGTGTGAGAGAGAGAGAGAGAGTGTGTAAACAGCTCACACGCTGTAATAGACATCCATCAAACTCAGTCAAGGTATAAATCATGTCTACAACACCTTCCCAGCTGCACCGCTGAAAAAGACAGATAGGAATATGTATGGGTGATGCGATAAAGGCAGAAGACAGTCTTTATTGGAAGCATTTCGGCCTTGTATTGTGTCTTTTTCTCCGCTACCATCGAGCCATCTCGGCAGATCGCAGCCAACTCGTACCTATTCTTCCCTCCCAGCCCATCAATAACAATGAGAGAGGTGTCAGCCACTGATTGGGCTTTGATATTGAAAGTGAAGCAGGGCTCGCTGTGTCTACGTGCGAGTTCGTAGCGGTGTGTTGGTGCGTGTGTTCATGCGTGTGTGTGTATATATAAATTAGATCATCGTAGCGGTGTGTTGGTGCGTGTGTTGGTGCGTGTGTGTGTATATATAAATTAGATCATTGGAGGTCTGCCTTTTTACTCCTACTCATAAAAAATGGATTCTAGTCAGTCATCCTGACCTTCCCAGTGGTAAAAATTAGGATGCGGCAGAAAGCAAATGCGGCTCAAATCAGCTGCGCGCCCCCAGCCCCCCGTCGCCGGCTGTATTTATACTCTTGAAGGAGTGTATCATGGACCGCAGCAGGTGCGCTATCTCAAAAAGTGAGCAAATTAGAATACCACCGCATTCACCAACCGTGCTGACTGAATGATATTTAAATAACTTATTTTGATATTTAGCAATTAACATAACACCATATTGCATCTGTGCTCCAATGCATATGCAAATATTGATGTTATTATGCATGACTTGTAGGTCAAGTTATGGAAATGAGGAGGGAACGCCCAAATCAGTAACACTTAGCAACACCCACAGCACCAGTTGGTGCGCCGTATGAAATGTGGCAGCGAGTCAAAAGACTTGGTCCAGTGTGACAAATGTGGCCAGCGAATGAGGCGGGGACCCTCTGCTGCCAAATAAAGAGAGAAGGGGGTTTTATTCGGACTGTGAGAATGAAGGAACTCATTTCCAGGAAGTCGAGTTCGACCAGCTTTATCAATTTTACTGCGCATACTGTGGTTTAGCGTCTCAGTTGTTGAGAACAGGATCGCAATTGGTATATTGGGTTTTGCTGGGAATGTTCTGGATGATTTTAAACGTTGGAAATTTGTATTTTCTCACTCTCGAGCAGAGCACGAGTAATGATTTTCTCACCAGATGTTACCTGTATTTCAGAGGCTCCCTGAACATGTAGAGGATGTCAAACGACAGCGGAAAAACACCAACAAAAGAAAAAGTGCCGCCCGTCACATGCTGTGTTCGGTCTGCTCAGAGGCCTTTGGTTTGCGCTGCCTTAAGACTCCAATTGAGCTTCAATCAAAAGCGCCACCTGAGTTTGTTCAGAAGTGGGCCGAGACCCTGTTTTCAAACGGTCTCAGTCGAGTTGTTTGGTGAGCGCAGGCGGGTTCAGATGCACAGCGTCAGTTCGTCTACGAGAGGCTTTGTCGGAAAACGAGAGCAAATCTGATGGACGTGAACGCGCCGGGATCTTCGGGCCTCTATTTGGGTCTCCCGCCACGCTTCCTTTGAGTCACGTCCACATTAGTTCAGAGTTGTGCTGCGTGTGGAACCAAAGCATGTCGGTCACGTTTTCACACCACTACATGGAGACCTTTCTGTGGGGACAGAGGCTATGAATGTATGGAGCCCCTTCCTCTTTGGACGACGTCAGACTCCACAGGACGCCGCATCGGTCACAGAGCGTTCAGCGTGGCTTTGTGCCTCGTTACAAAACTGTGGGGAAAAGTGTTTTCAGCGAGCGGGAGCTCGAATACATTACACTCCTACCTAGGATCATGAATTACACACCAGCAGCTTGTGATGTTACACACGGATCTAGAACAGATATTCCTGAAATTTTGCACATTTCTCAGCCTTTTTTCAGATTTTTCCAACTTGGCGAGGGCACAGCGAATATAATTGCATATTTAGATTTGCAGTTAAAAGATGAATAATTTCTCGATTGAATTGTAATCATCACACATTTGTTTGTTGTTATTTATTTCTGTTTCGGTGATAATTGATAGAGTGAAATTCCCCAATTGAGAAATTGTCACAGTCAGGCTCATTGACTGTCTGTCGTGGAGCAGAACGTGCAGTTTACAGGTGTTACTGATGCCATTTTTATTCGTTTCTGTGCGTCATTTTTCGCCGGTTAATCAAAACAAGTTGTCTTTCAAACCTAACAAGATTGAGGGAAAATTCATTTTGTTTCAAGAACATTATAAACTCTTGCGACTGGTGTTTGTTCTCTGTTAAGAGACGGTTTCGGCGCTGCAGTCGTGTTTGTACAGTAATTACAACACGGACTTTAGCGCCGGAAAACTAGAAAACGCCGACTGCTGCTTTCAAGGTCACGAGCGATTCTTCGACTCGAGCTAAATTTTCATCGTGTAAAACTTTGGCGTCACTTAAAGCCCACATGCTGTGCAGTGAAATTGCCTGTGTGGCTTCGGCTGGCTGTCAACAGATGCTGGTAAATGTGAGATCCTAATCCCCTTTTAAAGGTTGTATTTCTCATTTAATCTCGTTAAAAATATCATCAACACGCAGACACTGTGTTGCCAAAAATAAGTTTAAAGCCTCGAGTTAATCTACTCAATAATTGCTCAACACCTCCCGGGTTGCTTCGTCTGTAATAGCATATGGGGTTATTTTATAGGACATGTGGAAGCCAATACGCACGGGTGTCAGAAGGTAAATGAAAGCTCGGTTGACATGATCGCATCCCTTCCCTCATCGCCTCCTTGAACCTCTCTTCCCTCCCCCTCGCACTCAAAACTATCCACCATTTTTCTTCACGCTAATTAACAGGCAGGCTGGTGATTAGTTATGAGGCAGAGCTCCCCACCCCTCCGTCATCCTCCAGACTCCGAGGTGTGTTTCTCTCCGTGACGGCAGCTCGGTGTTTCAAAGCAGCTCGCGAGTCGCAGACAGCTCGGCAGCGGTAGTACGAGAAAAAAAAAGAGGAAGAAGAAGAAGAAGAAGAATGCACGTCTATAGCTGCAGTCGCTGCAGGATATAAAAACATATACTCGAGGAAAGCCCACAAACACACACATACATCTGGGTTAACATAGACATGTTTCACCCCCACCCGTTCTTATTAAAACACACCAGTGCACTCGCACCGAGACACAAGCTGTCCTTCTCCCGTCCCCCCCCTGAGATGGAGACCCAAACGTGCACCCCGAGCACGTCATTATCTCACATTGTTTATCATCCACTTAGACATTCGACGCCATGTTCGCGCAAACACATTTTACAAAGCGTTGTTTGCATCTCATTGAGGGACATCGCGGCGTATTTCACAGTACTACAAAGATGCTGGGAGGGGAGAGATGGAGCCATAGACAAACAGAAAGCGAGCCCAGACGTAAACAGATAGCCAGACAGGCATTCTGCCTTCGGGTCTGCGATTCAGAATACTAACAAGGCGTCTCAGCTCACACCCAGGGAGGGAAGGTGTGATGTCGGGCCATGCCAAGCTCCGGGAGGGGAGGGACAACGTACCCTTGAAATCTGACTGGCCGTCGCCAGTGCCTCCCCGAATTTGGGAGGAAGTCATTGGCCGCTCGTCCAACGTTGTCACACTGAGTAGGGAAAAAAAGGGACAGTGCGTGTGTCTTTTTGCATCTCATCATGGATTCAGTGTGAAATTAGGAACAAAAGGATGCTCATAATTTATAAGTAGGAGTCATTAAAGCCGGAGCTGTCAGCGGCACCGGCGTGCTCTGCGGCGGTAGGTTGAGTCTGAGCGGTCCTCTCGCTCTAAAGCCGTCCCCCTCTGTGCCTCTGACTTGCTGCCTTTCACACAAAGCATTTTTATTTCAGTAACTAATCTGATAACTTTGCATTCGTCATCTGGTCGGGCACTTAATGCGTCGTGTGGCATGTTCTTTTGCATAATCCATTTCACCACCAATACGTTCAGTCCCATTGAACGGTGGATCCCGACGCTGATAGATGACCGTTTTTGGCGATGGATATTCTGGTGAACACGATTTCTGAAGTTTTATTTCTCAGCGCACTTAAATCAAATTGGATTGGGGTTTTTTTCCTACTTCGTGATGCAATGATTATAAGAATTCGTGTGATGGCCTTGAGCAGAGAAATTGTTATTACTGCTAAAATTGTGTGATGCAATAATTAATTAAACCAGCTCTGGCTGGAGAGCCCGAAAATCATTAGGTTTTGTGAGCTCGCAACACAATAAACCGCTCTCTTTGTCTGGCGGTTGTATCTATATTCGGAGCGACAGCATAGTTTTTGGGTCCAAACTATTAAATTTTCCCCCAGTGTTGAGCCCAAATATAATCTACTGGAGGCTCTGTGTGCTGCTTTGCAAGACATAAAGCGACATAATCTTGTGTATGTGTGTGTGTGCATGAAAGGCAGATTTGGAAGAGAGTTTGGAGAATACCCGGGTTTTGCATTCGTCATTTTCGCAGGCTGATTAAGAGGCAGAAGTCTGGCGGTGGGAGAGACAATGACAAGAGAGAATCAAGTTCTTTATCCCCCTTTGGTCGCCTGAGCGGGGAACTATAGAGGGTTTTGTGTGTTTTGCTTATTACTTTGGAAAATGAAATGACACAAAGAGTTTGAGCTTTTAAGATTGAGCCGGTTTAATTCAAGGGTATTTTTCACACATCGTTGGAACGGTAATGAGTCCCGCTATTTAAAGGTGCGTTTAGAGGGAGATTTTTACTGCCACATAACGCAGAGCGGCTGTTTCAAGGATAGCGCCCTGCAGCTTGTCACGAGCGCTGTTCGCTCTGAGGGGCGCAGTGGTCTCGGGCGCTTTGTTGACTCCTCTTCGAGCAAACACACAACTCAAACGATTCTATCGTATGTTATTGACGATAGAGAAAGAAGAGCAATACCGCTGATAATAGGAAAATATGGATGGACGACCTCATTGTTTAAAGCATCTCAAATTCAACGGACTCACAGTGTGATGCTTTATTGATCACCAAGAGGAAATTCAAAGGTCCACTAGCTCATATTGTTAAATCGTAGATAATAGGACCATGAGCACTTTCAAAAGTCTTGTTGCTGTGGCGACCAAAGATCTCATGAATGGGTCAGTCCTGCAACTTCATCAGAGCAGCCCACCCTTTGTTCCACCAGGAGGCTGGAACGTAAACAAGAAGCAGAAATGAGATCAACTCCGCCTCATTGAGACTGGAGCTGATACAGAATAACTACAGGAGGAGGTTTTAAGTAAATAGTACAGTAAGTTTTGCCCAATTAGGCAGGATTATGAGCCACTGTGATGTTATTGCAGGTAGAAATTGAAAAATAAAAACATCTGAGGCCCATGGGGGTTCAACGTGTGAATGAGAGTTTCCCACAGAATTTGTTCGGCATCACTCGATCTGCGAGACCCTTCACCTGAGCCTCTCCACCCACCGGGGCAGCTGCAGGTTCCTCTGGAGCCATCGCAGCACCAAACAGGTGCAAATTAAGAGCGCGTGCACGTGCAATGAATGCCTGCATGCAGCTGCATTTACATAACCATCAGCTCCGAGCCGGTGTGAAACGAGAGATGAGAAACTGCACATATTGAGCGCAGACACTTGGAACAAATGGAGCTGAAACTGCAGCTTGAGATGTAAAAACAAAGACTTATGACAGTCGTATCACAGTTTTCACACCCATCCCAGCCCGAACCAACTACTTCTGATCTCCACTGCTGCTCCCCTTGTTTCACATGGCTCTCTTGTTGTTGTTTGTGTTATTGTTGTTGGTTTTTTTCCTATCTCTTCAAACAATCAGGTCTAAACAAGCTGAGTGGGACTGAATTGTCCACTCCTGCTTGTCTCTCGTCAATCCATTAAACCGAATGTGTATCTGTGAATGGTGGAAATCTACTGGACAGATATTGATGGCGACTGTGTGAGCGTTAAGCCAACGCTGTTTACCAACAATGCATCATGGACTGATGGAGCAGGCCGAAATATAGACAATCCTGACATTTCGCTCACTCATGTGCGAGCTGACGGTGAAACAGACACATCAAAGTAAATCCTCCAATTGTTTCGTCTAAGCCTTGAAAGAGCAGACGGACGGATCAGCCCACTGAGCGGGCTCACATTATGGCCTCAGTTGCAGATGAGAGGAAAAAATGCTGAAGTCTCTGTGATTGGAAGAATGTTGGGGGTGTTGCTGGGCATAAACGTGAGCGGCCTGCGTCAGACTTTGTGTTTCGTTTTGGGCTCTATTCATCAATTTAAGGCTATTCAGGTATTAAACCTGTTTATGAAATATAGAAATACTTTCTTTTATTTCCCAAAAGCTTTCAGAAAACATCGGAGCCTTTTGAAATCAAAGCGTTTGTTGTCATCAATGTCACGGATGCACATTTCACAAAACTAGTTGAGTTTAACGCGGACAACTTCGCTTTTATTTTGAAGGCTCCCTCTGTTGTTTGTCATGTCAAGGCGCCACAGTATCAAACACAAGAGAAACGCTTATTTGAGAGGCTGTAACCAGTTTCATAATCGCCTCATTGGATGCGAACTGCGTCACTGAAATATTGCATCGCCCTGACATGGGATGTCATAACTCCAGCGAATGTATCTATGACAGTTGCTGAGGGATCTGCAGGAATCACCGGCGCCGGCATATTTATTTGACGATGAAGGCAAACACTTGGACCGTGCCAGGACTTTATTTATATGCGCGTTCCAACGACGTCAGCTCCACTTCGGCGGTAGATCTCGCGTGCGCCTGTGCCGCGCCAAGTGCTCGCCATCCCCGGCACCCCATGTTTCTTCCACGGGGACCTGGCATTCCTGTCACTCATGTGCTATCAGTGAAGCTGCAGACGCTGCTCGGGCCTGCCCAACTATCTCCACCGCCGCCGCCACCGCCGCCACCACCAGCCCTCCCTCCATCCCTCCTCCTCTTCCTCTTCCTCTCTTTCTTCTCACCCTACCCGTCTCCCAGCACTTTGTGTGTATCTCTCCCCTCCGCCTGGTTCCTCGGCGAGCACTCGACTTTTCACCGAGCCATTCATTCCTCTGTCTAGTTTTCCTGTTCCCCACTTTCGCTTATCTCAAAGTCTCCCGCCGATGGTTGGACTTTGGTGCTCTCTGCTTGGTTTGTCTTACTTCTAATCTCAAATCTGCCTCTCTGTCTCCTCTCCCTCCCTCTCTCGCAGGTGTAAGGAGGGCTACCACGGACTGCGCTGTGACCAGTTTGTACCCAAGACAGATGCTATCTTGTCAGACCCAAGTACGCTCTCTGTTCCTTCTATTTATCTATTTTTTCGACTCCACAGTCTTGATGTATTGATCTTCAGCGTGAAAACAAATTCATAACAAGCACACGCTACATGCCTCCGAGCGTATCTCTGACTGTACTGAATTTGTCAACAAGATAAATACAAAACTGAGACCGGCTTTGAAGTTAACCCTTCACCGTCCTGGATAGCAAAACTCGAACAATCCTTTCGGTCAAATCTTCTTTTTTTTTTTGTCCGTAAGTTCATCTTTAGATTCAAAAAGACCTTTATTGTAAAATCGCTCATCCTGAATGCTCGATAAGAAGCAGAATGAAAAATCCAGTTGCTCAGTCAGTTGCACATAACTCAGGGAACCTCGGGGTGCTCCTTAAAATGATGAAACCGGTTACGGAAGAAGGATACCGGGATGAAACGGTACAGTTTTTCCCCCCCCGCTACCCCGTCTATACCTACTTAATCCTGCCGAGGATCGTGATGAGCTGGAGCTTGATCCGCTCTGACATTGATGCACAGGTGGGGTGAAGAGGTCACCGAGCATTCGATGTACAGAAACATCACAAAGGGCAGGTAGTAATCTGAAGGATTAGTAAGTATCAAACCAATTGTGTCGCAGTGCGTAATCACTGTGGTTAAGTTGCTTCCTGTTGCTGCCATCTTGCCGTATTTAACGCCCGCAATAATTCAGAGTCATAAACTGGAGAATTTTCTTTAAATGTCAATGCAAGTAATTATTGAAGGAATAAAAAATGTAATTTAGTCGCAGGAGGAAATAGGTATCCTGAGACGAGATGCTTTATTGGTCCAACTTAATACCGTCATACAGGAATTAGAAATAAACCCGGTGCATTAAAAGCTATTGTATCTTTTATTATACTCCTCTATCTTGCTTCACTGAAGCCTAGTTAAAAGGAGGAGAGGCTTCTGTTTCCTATTGTTCATGAAAAACATTTCCCCCGGAGTCTTTGAATCCCCATGACAGCTGCGTGCTGTCGTTAAAAAAAAAAAGCAAAAATCAGAGGTACATAGGAGAGAAATTGGAGGCCCCGAGCCGCTCCCACGAGACTGCGGCTTTACGAATTCACACCATTTCACCGAGTGACTTGGCTCCTCTGCTCCAGGAGTCAGAGTGAGAAACTTAACTCGTATTGCCTTCTTTTGGAGTCCAACGGGCCCTCAGAGAGTCCGGTAATGGGGTCACAAGTCGGTGTCACCGGGCGTGTTTCATGTGCTCGCACGGCACACAGTTTTCACAGCGGGATTCATTCTTTATCTCCTGTAGACAGACATCAGTCTTGCCAACGGTCCAGGTTGAGAATTCTCCTTGTTGTTTCTAAATAAGCTTCATTTTTATGACTTAGAAGATAAAGAAAAGCACTGTTGCTTGAGTCTATAGATATATCTAACTACATATAGTGTAAGTCAAGAGCTCTAAAATATAGTCAACAGTAATCCAGAGGCCAATAGCGTAAAAGTAAAGTGGAGGTTTCTACAAGGTTGAGAAGATAAAAAACTGAGTTTGAAAGAGCAACATATTGAACATGAATCAGTTTGATCAGTATGTGGGAAGTGCAACACTTCAGAGTCTCCCAGACAACATCAGTAACCCCTGAGCTGCCAGGCTGTTTGCACAGTCGCAGCCATTAGCATAAACATGATGTCGTGTCGCAGCTGCTTGCGCTTCACTGACGACATCGTTTCACAGGTAGGAAACGAGCAGGGTTTAATCCACGTCGGCTATTGCTTGATTTTGCAGTATGATCTGCAGTATGCTTTCAACTTGCTTCTTGGTTTGTCATGTCAGATATACTGTACCCACGTTTCCTACTGCAATTCTTTTGCTATGTTAGGCTGTTGTCATTTCCAGAAGGTTCAGTTTCTGAACTCTCGTGGCCCAGGATCATTCCAGTCCACTCCAAACTTTTAATACAGCTGCACAGATTCCACTGTAGCTTTATTCTTTTCATCTAATTGAAGGATTTGGGAGCTTCAGGGCCAAACACCCGACTTGTTTACATATCTGCTTTTGGCCTTTTGTGGTGGTAAAAGTTCATTTTGTTCTTTTCCTTTCCGCTCACTTCGGCGGGATTGTTTTGTTTCTGCAGCACGGCTCTCCTGTCGCTGCGTCTGTGCCACATTAAAGGGAATCTGACTGCAGCAGTTTAAGCTTAACTGTGAAAAAGGGGTTCGGCGTGATCAGTGTCGATTTTAATAATCATTTTAAGCATTTTGCGGCGCATTTAAATGATCGGATGAGTGAGTAAATGGTATATCAATACATGATTTATATCAGATACCTGCTGGGGAAAAAAAACTAATAATGCTTCATGGAGCATTTTTTGAAAACATGCTGACGATATCTGAAGTGGGGTTTCTGCTCAATGAGCACAACAACAGTCTGCGCGGAGAGGACACAAATTGTTTATTCCCACTCTACCTTGTCACCAAAACAAACCGTCCTGATCGCAGCGCTTCAACAATCATAGAACTGAACCCACGGAGGATTTTGGGGGACGAAATGAGCCCTGTTTCAATCTGTGTTGACACAGACTGATGTAAAATGTCGCAAGGTTACCAAAGGATTCATGGATTATCACTCCTTTTGAGTGCAAAATCAAGTCACTGCACAAATGGTTGCATAAAAACACAAATCACACTTTTGGAAGACTCTGAAGTTTACACGTTTGCACACCCAGTTTTTCCTTTTCACCTGTCGTTCCTTTTTTAAAAAATCAATTTCTCTGCACCTTACAGTCACACATCATTCATCGATCCTCATCATTTGTCTTGATAGTGACAGGTGGGTTGGGGGGGGGGCTGACAAGCATGCAGTGCCACCTCGTCGCTCACACGTCCTCACTGAAGTAGAAAACGAAGCAGAGACTGTCCTGCACATCAGACACATGGGGGGACAAAAGGGAGGAAAAGAGAGACCCCCCGCCATGTTCTCCTGTGTTACTGCTGTGAACTCAGCTTTGGAAAGGAGGTGCTGGGCTCCAACATATTGATGTGCTGTGGGGAACATGTGGGGCCTTTAATTGAAGGCATGGTACTGTAGGAAAACTGCAGTTTAGTGCTTGCTTGGGAAAATGCCTCAATTGTTCCCTTCTGTAGATGTGGGGGGGGGGGGGTTCGCACCGGTGTTGTGCAATTTCTGGTTACCTCCTCAAAAACAAGGTATTCTCATGACACTGAAACTGCAAACTAACTACAGCCTTGAAATAAAGTAGTTCTTGTTACGGGAAGAAGTCCTAGCTCAGCCTAAACGCTGCAACAACACAACGGTCGCACAGCTGTCGCCACAGTGGGAGTCAATGAGATGATGGCTCAGCTAAAGCTAGATGTTTCAATGGGAGGATAAATGTTATTGTTTTAATGATATTTGAACTAAAAATAGCAAGAAAATGCATCAAATGAACGATGGTAATGTCACGAAGAGTCTGGAGGATTCAGTGAGTTCACTGTGTTTGAGATGCTGAGCCTCTTGTAAACAGGAGTTTAGCGTAACTAACACGAGAACAGCTATCGATCATTTTCGAGCCATCAGTGGATTGATTGACTGATGTCTGGAGAGAGAGCAGCAACAGATTCATTCCAATCAAAGTAACGGTCATACTGTAGTTTTGATTTCCTCACAGGAAACAAATACAGGAGTGTCACTGCTGGACTTTTAAGTTTCATGTACCGGTAGTTCTTATTTCTGGATCCTGTCGGTGTTGTTAGGTCGGGTACAGGTGCGAGACTACAGTAGGAATACAGAGTGAAAGATTGAGTAAGGCAAGTCACTGATTCAGTCTTGCCCGGCTGATTCGAAGAGAGAAAGAAGGAAATCCTCTAATTCGAACTATTTATCTCCTGTGGATATTGGGCCTGGGGTAAGTAGCTACACAGGATATTGAGTTCAATAACACGAGCGCGCACACGCACGCACGCACGCACGCACACCCGCATATTGGCTCCTCAGCTTCCTGCTCACCCAAGTGAAGGAGGGGATTAAGGATTTGATTCACTCCTGCCATTGTCTCTCCCACCTGCCAGATTCCTGCCTCTTAATCGGGCCAAAAGCATCTGACACGATGCACAGGTATTCTCCAAGCTTGCTCAAGGCTCCCGCAAGGCGCCGTAAATGATTCCCCGAGGTGCCTCGAGTTGCCAGTGCGAGGGATTGGGGAGGCTGCACATATTATGATTGGTGAATGTCTGCAGACAAGGCAATGCCAGAAGAAGGGATGTGTATCACAGTTGTAATGACATCATCTGCACAGGCTGTGACAGTCGGGGCGATTTAGAGCGGGGAAGTGTCGGCTCTTGCCACGGGTAATCACGGGGAAAGGTTTGAATGGATAATACAGATCAGGCAACATCAGTGCGATGCCGCATTCAAGTCCTTTGGCTTTGCCAAGGGCTTATCGTCCCCTGGTTACAAAGGTGGACGCTGTATCTGGATCCTGCAGGTATATCTCCCCGCAACGTCCGCCGGTCACATGTGATTGCTCCTGAATTGTCTGGATCATTAGATCGCGAGTCGCCACGAGTCCGACTGCAATTCACAAGGAACGGCTAATAAAAGTAGACGGATTGAGTAATCATGGAGGCTGCGCGAGGGAAACGGGAACCCCCACGTTGAGCTCAGACACAATGACACCCGCCTGTTTGGATGAGTTTATTGTTTATTCAACAGACCTGCGTTCAGACAGTTCGTCGCTTCTTATCGCTTTAATCGCAAAAAATCATCAAGGGTCCTTCTGGCAATCGCAAATTTCGACTTTCACGTTTATTCGACCGTCCGCAGAGTCTGAACGCGGTGTGAAACTTTCCTTAAATGTCATTTAAGGAAAGTTAGCCAACTGTGTTTCAAATTTAATCATTCACATTAAAAAGAACCATTTCCTCAAATCACACCCCTTAATAGCGCAAGATAACTCTGTGCAGTTATTACAATCCATTCATCCCAAATGTTCATTTGTCTTTCGCCTATCTGGATCTCCCTTCTGTTCCTTGGGGTGTTTTTTTTCTATTTTATTTTCCTCAAACAAAAGCAACGACTCTGACTGATTTTTCAGATTTCCCGCACGTCATGTCGTTATGCTGTTTTTCCACCCTCCCGGTCTTTCCCCGCCCCCTTCTTTTTTTTTTTTTGGTGTCCGCCACATAATCTGTCAGGGGCTCGGCAAGTCGTATTCTATTTAAAACTCAGACCACCTCTGTCAGAAAAGCAATTACTAGTGAGGGTTTCATTTTAATTTAAATAAGATTACATTACAGTGACATAAAAAGGGGGCACTGTCAGGATGGGAAGAACACGAGTGCTCCTTTTTATCTGTTCCCCCAGCACGGGGATTGTGGGAGAAGACTTAACCGCACCAAGAAAGACTCTTTGTGCGTGCGTCCACACGCGTGCGCGGCAGCGCACAGAGACAAAGCGCTATAGACAAGGGTATACTCGGCGGATGCATGTGTGCCGATGTCTGCGACGCATCTGAAAGCGGCCAGCTTGTGAATATGCTTTTGCTTGGAGACAGAGGAGAACAATTACTGCAACGCCTCAGGCTCAAATCAATATAAAAGGCCCTCGCAAAGCTACGTCGGTGACATAAGGCTACATGATGTGTCGTTTTCAACTTTCATTTTCCCGTTTCTTATGTCGTGTTTGTTATTTCCATGATCCTGCCTCTAATCCTCTCAGCCCCCGTGTCTTTGTTGTGCTCTTTCTTCATTCAAAGCCACTGCAAACTGTGTGAATTCAGAGTATCAGTGGAGAGGCATCCAAAGTATCTGGGGCTGACTGGCTCATTACCTGGTGCGCGAGGGGAAGCCATGTCTGAGAAAGCCGTCAAACCAACTTTACGGTCTAGTTACAGCATGTATCGCTCCCAAAGGTGAATTTTTGAGTGAGATGGAGGCGCATCATCTTATAACTGTTTTATATTCTCTCTCCCTCTCTCCCTCTCCTCTCTCTCTTCTTCCCTCTCTTCCCCTCTCTCCACCTTTCCATCTGCCCACTCCCCCCCCCCTCGCTCTCTCTCCTGCTATCTGGCCTTGAATGGAACAGCGGACGAACTTGGGATCGAATTCATGGGTAAGACAACTTTCCATTGACTGCACTGAGTGCTCAATCATTTATGTGCCTTACATCTGTGAAATACCGCATACAAAACACACAATACGGCACAACAAGGCCGCTCACCTTGGAAAATTAATGTGGGCCAGTCGCCATGGAAACACCGTGGTGGTGAATTAGGTGTATTCTGTCTGCATGAGGAACAGCACTGTTAGAGAGGAGTGATGTAATGAGTGTGGGGCAAAGACAGACGGCAGCAATTCAAGCACTGTACGCTGCTGTCTGTCTACTTCCTCCGGAGCGTGCAGAGTCATTGTGCACCCATTTGGCTCCGTCTTGTGTTGTTTATCACGTTTGGCACAATGATTTAAAGCAGCGCTCCCCAAACTTTTTATCCCTGAAGCCCCTCGGAATTACTTACAGGGAAGGCAGTGGACCCCCTCCCCGATCCCTAATTTGCCCCAGCATCATACTGAAGCAGTTTCTCATGCCCGCTTTGGATTCTGACAGGTGACTTATTCAGGTTTTCTTTGAAGAGCGCGAGGCTAAATTTTGACAATCTCAGCGCAAGCAAAGCCAGGGGGCGCCACTGTGACCTCCTGCTTCCCCCCCAGAGACCCCTTACCGCAAGTTGGGAACCAATGTTTCAAAGTAGAACAAATACAGATGCTGACTGTCAGCAGGGTGACTGAGGGACCTGATTGGACTATTTTCAACTCTTTGGATTTTCGTTGATGTCACTTAAGATGTTTGTGCAGCTTCCAGGTGCTTTGAGGTCTTGAAAAACCCAATTATCTGGTGGTCTTTCTTTAATAATGGCACACTGTTCTTTGTTCAGAGGGACCACATAATCTTCCCCCAAACACCACACACACACACACACACACAAACACATACACACACATTCATGCATGCTCCCACTTGACTACACTCTGTTTTCCATTTTCTTCATCTTCTTCTGCTCTGTGCCCCGCTTTTGTGCATACATAACAAAAACCCAACATGGCATGCGATGAAGTTTTCCATTAACATGGCTTCATAGACCGCCGTCACGTCACCCACTCGCGCCCAGGAAATAGGAAAAGAGGGAAGGAGACAGAGTGGAGGAGAAGCCGCTGCTGCACACAGCATTCCTCAGTTCACTGATTTTAATCTGGCGACTAAATTAGTTCAGAACGCGGCTGCAGGTGGGCGGATGCATTAGAGAAAATGAGAACAGGATTGATCGATTGATAGCTGGACAGCTGACAGGAAGAAGCTCAGCCAATGTTTTTTGGACCTGAGGTAAGCGCTACGCACGCATCCTCGCTTATTGTGCCCCACTTTGAGTTTCTTTTCTGCTTCATCAATGATTTTTTTCTTTCCGATGGCTGTTATATAAGTCCAATGTGTGACAGCCTGACTCAGGTAGTGAGAGTACAGCACAGGCTTGTTTGAAGTGGGATTCAGGAGGAGGATCTTGTCTTTGCTGCGTTTCTCAGCCCAGCAGCTGAAGCTTTGTGTGACTCACCAGTTGATCATGATGGACTTCTCTCGTCTTGGGTGCTTTTGCACCGTCCATCCTTTATTTATTACAGCCTTTTACTCTCATCAACTGGGCAACGATTGCGGAGATAGTCTTGTCCCTGTGTCGCTACCTCATGCTTAGCAAGTTTGGCTAAAGCTGTTCTCTCTGTTCGGCTTCCAAATATGCTCTCGCATCTAATTTCAAGACTGCCTCGTAGGCATCGGCCATAAAAGGCCTGTAATGGTTTTATGTACAGGCTGCATGTAGGGGGGATGCCCCCCCACCCCCCACCCCCTCGCAGCTATCCAGTGCAGCTTTGCTGGCAGCTGTTTTTATGTTCAGAGTTTTGAAAAATCCAGTTTCATCCATCAAAAAAACAGGCAGAGGCTTGTCTCAGGTGGTGCTCCACAGGAGTGCTGATGATGCAGCAGCAGGAAGAGATACTTGCTTTGTGTTTCGAATACGCAGCCATTGAGAGGTCATTTCTCCGATGGTGAAGGCAGGCGGGTTTACAAGGACACACACGGACACGTAAACACGCATGCACGGCGCATGTGATACATTAATCAGACCCAGAGCACAGAGGCTGCTTCTGTTTTTGCTTGACTCCAGTTTGGACAAACACTGACCACTGTGCTAACTTAGTCGCTGAAACGTGACCACAGGATTGAAAACAAGGTCTTCTGGTTATCCTCGAAACACACTTGAGATTGACCTCATATATCAGGAATGTTGAGTGTGATGCATTCAGTGTCAACATGGGTGCGGACTGCATCCACAAGAATAAGCATGAAAGATGAATTAAAGGTCCTCTGTTGATGTTCTGCACATCTGTATCAAACTGCTTATCGTGAAAGTGATCAGTGGCTGTCGGAAGCTGCATGATCCCTCATAAATCTCCTCCAATATTTGTGTATAAATGACAATAATAGTCTCATTTGTGACATTTCAAAAATTCTTTTAACTTCTTTAATACTTTTCAAGTCCTGCACCTTTCTAAGTCATCCGTATTCCTCAAGGTTTGGGTTTTTTTGCCACTCCAGGATGTCTTAAGATGTTATCTTTATCTTTTTGCCAGAGGCCTGCTCATATTAAACGGTTTTCCCCCAGTTTGAACTCGGCACTTACAGCATCACCACCCCCTTAAATGTGTTGATGCAGCACTAATGTAAAGCAGGGGGAAGAAAGGCAAAACTGCCTGGTTGCACTCCAGCGTTATCTTTTGACCAAAGGAAGCTCTTCAACAGTCTGTGGCCTCACAAAAACAAGGGTTTGGGGGGGAAGTGATAAACCCGAGTCGACAAGCGGGGAAGGAGGAGGAGGTGGAGGAGGAGGAGGAGACCTCCCTGGACACTTCTCTGTTGACAACTTCAAAAGCCGCAGACAAGCCCTCAAAGGTCATGAACAGGATGCAGGGATGTTCTCCGCACTTTTTCCTGCAGTCGTCAAAGTGGCGGGATCGCACACGGGGGGATTCGTTGGTTTTTGAGTGATGGAGTAACGCCACCGGAGGTTGCGTTTAAGGTCAGGAACAGCGGTTGGACAGGAAAGTTTCTGCGTTTGTTGCAGCCTTGTGTCGATGAGTCACGCAGAAGGTTGCAGGTCGTAGTCAGTGTTGGTTTTGGTCACGGGGCAGCATCACCGTGAGGGCTTTCGACTCGCCAGTGCATGCAGAGCGCCGCGCCGCGCCGCACACCATGCAGTGTGGCGAAGTAGTGCTGCCCCGCAGTCCAGCTGCTCAGTCAGACAGATATCTGCTTGGATCAACTGCTACTTGTCCCAGCTGCTTGTGACCTTAAGCCTCTGCCGCTGATGTGCACGGCTCTGACAAGAAGCTCCGGGAGCATTCATTTGCCGCTAATTCCCTGTCGCCATCAGTCTCCCAACGCTGACACACACGCGCGGCCGCCTGGCACGCACGCACGCACACGCGGCGGCCGTGGCCCCTGCTGTGCAGACAGTCCATCGGTGTTGCCTGCTGGGTTTGTCTGAACGAAATGATTATCACACTTCAGTTAGCACATGTCACTGAGCCCTGCCTGTGTCTGCCATGTCCCTCTCCCATGCTCAAACACTGACATTTACTGACAGGGGCATTGGTCGCTTTATGCTAATGCAGATTGTGGGTGGACGTCTGTGCGCGTGTGTGGCGATGCAGTTCGTGTGTACGTGCGATGTTAATTTTATACAATCCCAGCCCATGTTGCTTGTGTCACAGTGGAATTTCTTTGCCCTGAACTGTGTTTTCTTCTCCGCAGAGAGCGGTGACACCTACCAGAGGCAGGTGCTGTCCATCTTCAGCATCGCCTCGGGGATCTGTCTTCTTGGAGTGGCATGTATGGCTCTCTACCGCCGCAACAAGTGAGTGATGCCAGCCAGAACCACATTAGTGGAGTATGCCCCCGGCTGTGCAGAAAGAGCACTTTACTATCATGGCATGGAGCCCAATGAAATTCTAAGTGTGAGTCAGCTAGAGGATGTTTTAGCGAGGGATCAAATCTAAATTGTGTAGGATGCATTTGGGACAGATACTCATGGAAGATTTATTCCTAAAGTGGTTTTAGCGAGCAGGTGTGTCACAGAAACGCCTCACACCAAACGGAACGCGGGCCAAGAGTGAGGGCAAGCCCAACAACTCCAGTCCCCAAATGTGC
>JASSRZ010000086.1:9780893-9808171 GCA_032164315.1 Malacoctenus gilli | reverse complement strand
GCTGCTGCTGCTGCTGCTGCTGCTGCTGCTGCTGCTGCTGCTGATGATGATGCTGATGTGTTTTATCTCCATGTTTTCAAAAAGGGTTAAAATTACAACTGGCCCAAAGATAATGACCAGATGATGCCCAATTCGATTTCAAAAAAATTATGTGGATTAAAATGAAATTTTTTAATTAAATACTTCATGGGAAATTCTGTGTTGAACAAACCAAAAATTCAACACAATTAAATTTGAATCAAATCAAACAGAAAGAAATCATCAGTGAATACAGGCAGTTCAAACCAGGTTAAAAGAATCAATTCAACATACTCAGTCATTCATCATTTGCATAATAAAACACAACTTCGTCGTTTATTTGTCTGATAAGTTCGTATGATTTCTCCGCTAAAAATCGTCCGTATTCACTTGCGTAATAAAACGGGGTGGCGTGAACACATGCACTTCTCACGCTCACTCTGATGTCGGGTGAGGACAGCAAGTTGCTCTGTTTTGTGTTTTGACGGCCACCAGAAGCGAAGTGCAGCGACTGGCACCATTTCAGGAGGCATCAAAAAAACAAGGAGGAGTATTTGGCAGCACGGACCATCGCCAGTTGGCTAAGGGGGGGGGGGCGTGGGGTTTAAAACACACTTTTTAAAAGTACAGTCTGATCGTCCTCGCTGGCACGAGTTCAAGTGAAAGTAGCCTGTCGTGAAATCCTCCCTGACACATTTGTTATCAAAGAGGAAATGCTTGTCCACTGTCCTCGAGGAGGGAAAGACATCATTTATATATGAGGCCAAGTCGCACAAAACTCCACGTGACTTCAAACTTTTTCTTTTGCCTTGAAGATTTTCAAACGATGATAAAAAGAGTAAGAAAAAAAATGCCCTCAGATGAATTGTTGCTTCACAGCAAAGCTCTAAGTATATTCATCCTATATCGTCCAGCGGAGCGCTCGCTTTTTTTAGATGAATGCATAATGTCAAGCAGCTCCACTGGCATTTCCTCTTTAATAAAGCAACACTGAAAACATTGAATTATTTTTTGGGGGGGGGGGGCAGTTATTTACAGACGCAAACAAGAGTATCTTTAAGCCGGAGTAAGGCGGGCCTGCTTAGCATATGACTCAGAAACAGCCTAATTTGCTGTCAGTGTGTGCAGCTTGAGCGATGGCACTGTTAACAGAAACGTCTGTCATTAAAGCAGCAGTGTCCCCCGTGCATTCCCCGCACTTAAAAGTGCCTCGCAATGTTCCTATTAGCATGCCAACCTGATTAAGCGTTACAGTGACTTGTAAGATACACTGTGAGCTGCCAAACTCTTTATGTGACCTATTTCCATAATTTACATTTTTAAACAAAGCTCCATGGAGCTCAGCAGCTCGTTCAAACGCCTGTGCGCAGAGATCCTCCAGGAGCAGTTTCCCCTCTTAGCGCACGCTCGCTCCGCGTGCACGCACGCGTGCGCACGCGCACAAAATAACAAACGAATGCAGAAACTAATGAGATTTTTTTTTGTTTAATAATAAAACATAAAGGCAGCGATCTGCACGTTATTGGCAATTAAATCACTGCTTTCACAAGTGTTTAGGAGGAGTGTTGATATAAGAAGGCTTCTCGTCTCAGGGGATCACGCTGCATCTCCAAAATGAAACAATTCAGATCTGGTTACATTGATGCTTCCCTTATAGATCCGTCACTCAGATCTGCCTTTTTGCCGGCCTTCGTGGGGCTGAAATGACCCATTTCTCGACTTACAAGCCACACAACACCAAGCTACTGAGCTCACAGTCCTCCCCTCCACCCTCCCACCCCTCCTTCTCCTCTTGCAGCCCCCACGTCTCCCCTGTTGCCATGGATACACCCTCTCATCTCTGGAAATGAGAAATGGGAGGTGGAAAGGAGAGTGAGAGAACGAGCGAGGGGAAAGTGAAGAGAGGAGGAAGACTGCAGAGATGATGAGTGCAGAGAAGTAAAGATGGAGGCGCTGAGTAGTGTGATGTGCCGTAAAGTGTTAAAGAGAGAGAGAGAGAGAAATAAAACAGAGCGAGAGAGAGGCGAGAACAGCAAACAAACACGAGAATGCTCCACCATGTTTTTCCATTTTGTGACAACAAATCCCCGCGGAGTATTGTCAGTTTCATTATCCAGTGTCAAAACATATATTTACCCATCGCAGAGAGGGACACAATCGAAGGCAAATTTGCCGGGGGAGTTATTTTTAGATCTGTTTTGATCTGCCGGGTTTACCTCCAGCTTGTGTTCTAATACTGGGGGGGGGGGGGGGGGTGGAAAATTAATTAAATTATATAAACTTGGTTATGCTAAAAACAGTCTCCGAAGGCTGACAACAACACTGGCTGCCTCCTCCAGCTGCGCCAGGGTGATTCCAAACGTGAATTGAGTCGTCGGTAACAATGTCAACTCTTATGCACGTTTCACAAATACACCAGCCCACTTGGCTGGAGATAAGTTTCTGCTGTACTGCGCTCGCTGCCGTTTCGAGCTTTCCGTGCATTCCTTTTGTGGCGCCCCGCTCTTCCGCGATACATTTTCCACGCTGCATCACCGTGTAAATGCGCTCGCCGGAGCTCTCACACCTACATGTCCGCTGATTTTCACCCTAAACGTTATATCACACACCTGTCAGACGTGGTGAGTTCAGTATGAGACGGTGCAGTGAGTATGATTTGAAAACTAAAATTAGAAAGCGAGTGGAGCCGGGGAGTCGGTGTATACGGTCTCCATACAGCCCGTCAGCAGCCAGGGTCAGAGATCCTCCGCATGGAGCTTCCACTGTCTGATAAGGCGGTGATGAGAGAAGGGATTTCTCTGTTAATGCAGCAACAATGCAAACTGAGGATTATAAATAATTGCAGAAAATGAATTAGAAAAGAACAATACCTCAATAATGACCATTTTTTTGGGTGGTGTTAAAGTGAATGAAACAAAAGAAGGCAAGACGATGGCGTCTTTTTTCACATCCGTGTTCTATGCGAGTCCCTCTGCTGTGGCCCTCTCAGGTAATGATTGTCGAGGACAAAAAAGGTCACGATATAAATGACTCGCTATCTCATTCTCACCCCGTCGCTTCTATTCTTTCTTCTGCCTAAAGGTGTGATTCTGCTGGGGGAAGGGTCAGCGCCCTCCTCAGCAGGACCTCGCTCGCTCACTTCACAGCCAGGAAAGGATGGACCGAGGTCCCCTGCACCCGCCTGGATAAAGGAGCAACCTTCCTGCCGGCCTCCCTGCGCACCCGTTCCGTGCCAATCATCCCCTCGCTCCAAGCATGCGACCTCGAGCCGGGCCACGCGGTCCCGAGCGACCGCAAACAAGCGGGGCCGCTAAAGTGGCACGCCGTGTTGGCTGGTAGCGCCGGGCTGCCCATTAGCGATTCTCCTTCCTCACCTGAGACTCTTGCGGCGGCGACTGGTGTTGTGCCCGGCGGCGTCGGCCCCCCCGCCGGCCCTCCGGCGCGCTCCGAGAAGAACGCCGGCGCCTCGCAAACACCCTGCTCCATTGAAATCACAGTGGAACTCGCACAGGAATTAAAACAGAAAAGCCCGTCCGAGCTGGTGAAAACGTCGGGGCCTCAGAGCGACGTCCTCCGCGGGACAGCGGCGCAGGAGTCACGGGCGAAAAGCGTCCCGTACCCAGCCAGGGTTCTGCACACGAGCGGCGGGGCCAGGGGTTCGAAGCAGGCGGCGGGCCAAAGAGACGCGCAGGGACGGCACCAAGGTCAGACATCTCTGGTGTGCGGCGGCGCAAACTGCTTCTTGGACACCGACGGAGGCAGCTGCAGAGGAACTGGAGACGCTCCTGCCAAGCCCTGTGAAAGCTGATTGGATTAATCCTGTAAAGCTTCAAAGACACTGTTTCCTAATAACTGTATACCTTTGCTGGTGGCTCAGGACGGCGAGCAGGTGGGACCATCTGTGTGGCCACATGGACCAATGACAGATGGCCATTGATTTTTGAAGGCACGCAAACAGATTGAACGGCCGGGGAACAAAAAAACAACAACAAAATATTGACACAAAAAGACATCTGATTACAAAGAAAAAGAGACAAACACACATTGTGAATAAATGTGACTCAATAAGGAAAAACAGAAACCGTGACTGGAGTGGGAGCTTGACTTAAACAGTGTATTGAAAAAAATGCCACTATTTAAAAGGAGCTTCTACTTAGAAACCAAAATAGTGTGTCATCTCTATGTTGTTTCTCTATTGTAAAGAAATGAAATTATATATGTCATATAATATATGTCATATAGACGTATATATATTTGACATACAATTGTGACAAAATAAAGACTAAGATAACAGTGTTTAAGGGCCTCATCTCCATGATATTTCCCATGATGCCGATCATGCGTCAACATCCTGAAGGATATATTTTAGAGCACTTTCAAGCAAGGTGAAATTACCCTGAAATATGCAGAGATCAGGATCATTTTCATCTTCTTATTCCAGTGTTTGTAGCCTCTGCTAAGTTTTGTCCTCATATCCCCAAATTTGAAAGGCAGCACCACAGCTCATTCCTTTGCTTTACCTCATATTTAGATGGTTTGGTTGGTTTTTTTTGTGGGTTTTTTTTTGCTTTTTCTTTCCCTTGTGTGCAAGATTTCAACGAGCGTCTCACAATGAAGACCCAGAAAGCGAAGGAGACGATGCTTACAGGTCGGGTGTTGTGAGGAGAGATGCTGTGCGAGCCGCGAAAGGCATCGGAGAGTTCTGAATGTACCCCGTGAATGCAAAATGATGCTCTTTGTTCATTATTTCTAACGATAAACCCGCACACTGTATCCATAGGCTGCGGACACAAAGACAGACCCACTTCAAGGCGTCGAATCCTGACAATGGCGACGAGGGTTTCGCGGATGGAAATGAAGCGCGGCGGCGTACAAGTGCAATACAATTCTTTATTTATGCCTCATTTACGTCAAATTCGGTATCGCTCACTTTTTTCCCCTCCCTTTCTGGTTCGCAGCTTCTGCTGGCAAGGTAGGTTGCACAGGACTTACAAATGAGCATTACTGAGGTTTCTTCATCACTTCTCCGCCGAAGAAAACTATCTTGAGTCTATAAGAAGGTTTTTGTGAAGATTAAAATGAACTTCATTGATCCCTGAGGGGAAATAGAGCCGAGGCAGCTGCAGAGGAAAGATAAAATTGCCATAAATAGAAAATATTTTGCATTATAAATACATATAGTGACTGCTGGCGAGACAAAATTCACCACACTTTTCACAGAATTTTAAGATCCTCGCAAATTTGCATACAGTGTTTGCCCCCCAGTGATCAAAAAAAGGCAGGTGTGCAGATATTGCCAAATTATGAGTAAAACCTGTCTAAATAGAGGGATGAATGCAGATGTTTGCATGCAGCCTCCATCTGATTTGAGGTGTATGGAAATGATGGCTTATATACATGAATGTTGGGCTCTTGGGAGGTTTTAGACTGGATGTGCGGGACCGCATCACAACATAAAACACCCGGGGCCATGGAGCCCTCACCCCAGAGGCTCATGGGAGCACAGCACCTTTCCTCAGACTGAAGCCTCCGCGCGTGGAGACACACCGGTGCTTCACCGGCCGGGGAAAACCGAGCAGGGGAGTCGCGGTGCGGAGGAACGGGCGGGTCGCGAATCCCCGGCGCCGTTTAAGAGCACCAGCTACTTTGTATGCAACGTCATTGGATGGTGGAGATAAAATGCAGATGCTGCGAGCGCGCGGGGAAACACCTGTGGAATATAAATGGAGACTGAGAGCAGCCGAGTGGGGTTCCTGCTCCAGCGTTGGACCAGCAGAAAAACTCACATCGGTCCGTCTGGCAGCTTGATCCGTCTCGCTGCTTCTGTGGGCTTCGTCACAGGAAGACCAAATCAGTTAAGACGAATAAACGATAAAGCACATTAACAACAAAATAAAGCAGCATAAATAGAAATATCCTCATTGAATGAGCTTCAGTTGATGCAGTGTAGCTATTTTTTTTAATGTCCTGTAAAAGTATGTAAGGCAGGATCAAGAACAACATGATGAGCTTTAGGAGGCCATTGATCTGCTTTTTTTCCCCCACAAACAACTCTGGGAGGATTTATAGGCTGTGAATTGTATTGATTGCCACCTTATTTTTCCCCATATTGTTTTGTTGTGTCTCAACGGGCCCCCGGTGGTGGATGTCTAAGAAGTGCTGGAATGTCTGTTTGTTGCTGTGGTGGAAAATAGATGGAAATCGTGGGGGAGAACAGAATTTCATAGAATACGAGACTAAAAGTCATGTAATGTTATTTTAGGCAGCTGAAAATTGAGAGTTTGATGGCTCCCTGTTCGTCACACCTGGTTTTAATCAGTGTGATATCATGAAGCTGCAGCAGCAGCCTCCGAACGAGACTTTTCACTGGAGTGCAGTGAGACCTCGTCGTCTTTGTGCTCACAGTTTATTGTTCTCCTACAAGAATTTATGAGAAGATCTTGAAAGTGACACAATCCAATGGGGGCGGGGGGGTCCTGGTCCTGGAGAACAGCCTCCCTGCATGGTTTCAATGTGTCCCAGCTTCAACACACACGACTGCAGAGAGCTGCTCTTTGTCGGGCTCTCCTCCAGAACGTCATCATGACACCAATCGGGTTCAGGTGAGCTGTCGGTCTTCAACAGATTGAGCCGCTACTGCTTAGCGTATCAGTGCAGCCCCACGTGTGTGCTGTCTCTGAGCCCATCTTTTAACCACAAACTCACAGAATCAGCGGGAAGAGAGTGAAAATCTCAATGACATGTTAATTCTAAACGGCTCGGCATTGTGGTCCAATAAAGTGCTGGAAACGATGATCCTATAATAGATTCCTGTCAGCGACACCTCTCCTCAGTGTGGCACTAATGAGAGGTCGTGTGGATTTGAAAAGGAAGGGATCAGTCTTTGATCGGTGCTCATATCGAATGCTGGAGACGCCGTTTGAAGCGTCCTCTGAAAGAGACCCAATTTCAATGTTTGCTGACTGGGTCCTCCTCCTGAAAAAAAGAAGACGCAGCCGAGGGACCAGGGGAGACCCACCGAGTGACTGAACCCAGCCTTTGGGACTGTCAGTGGTCTCGGCCTACTCTTCGGGATCTACAGAGTCGCTGTTCTCGGGTTCGTTTGTGGACAAAAGCGAGCAGGATGCTGACTTTATGAGGGGGGCTGCGATTCCACTCCGGCAAGGGCATCGAGGATGAAGACGGTGAAAGTAAGTGATCTCATTACCTGAAACGAGGCGGGTTTGTCGGAGGAGGGCCCCCAAAACTGTTCAAATAACCCCTCGCTGCTGCTGACTCTCTTATGTTTCTGAGGAATGTCGCGCTCACAGTGGTCTCTCTTGCTCAGTGTGAGAGGAATGCTAATGTGCCAGGGGTGCGGAGGGACAGTGAAGTTCCCAACCAGATGGCAGGGAGATTATGAGGACAGCAGGCCAGCATGTGTAATGCAGAGCTACCGGTGTGGATGTCTGCTAACATCCCCCAGCAGCTCCCCTCGATGTTGGATATCAGGTGATATTTAACATTGCCAGTGGCCATGTTAATGCTCGTGGCAGTCGCTATCTTGAAGTGAAATATGTTTTGTTTGTTCGGAAGTGACAGTGGCGGCTGACGTTGTGCGCGCAGCACATTGCAGTGGTCTGCACAGGCTCTCCGCCGGCATGCTGCCTCATGAAAACGCTGAGTCTTCCATCCATTTCCACCTGGCTCGAAAGCGACTCTTTCGTAGAAAGATGAAGAGGAGGGCATAAACAGCCAGACTACGGACTATATTGTTTGTCAGCTGTGCTCTATACGGGCCTGTCAGTCCATCAGAACAAACCTCAGTGGGGGGATTTTGCCAACAAATCCGGAAAATGACCCAACATGAGGTCATCTCCAACACGCGTTCTCGCGTCAGTCTCCAAAACGGGCGTGTCCAACTGGGCTGGCTCTCTACAGTTTTGACGTTTCCTGGCTCCAACACACCTGAATTGATTACACAACTCATGAGCAGGCTGCCTCTGATGACATCACACTCACTCAGACCAGGTGTGTTGGAGCAGAAAAACATCTGAATATCGAAGCTTTCAACCTTTTTTTCTGGACAACGACAAATCACAATCTGGGCAGTCCGACTCATTGTTCTGACTCATTTTATGTCACAGAATGAAACATTTCCTTTTTTGGACTTTTTGGCCAAAGACCAGTTGACTTAAGCACAACCAAAGGTGTAAAAATGTTCATATATTTCTGATCTTTATGATTCATTTCTGGAGTGCTTGCCATTAACTTCCACCTCTCCAAATGGGAGTGGGAAGAGCATGTGAGAGAGAGAGAGCCATCAGAACGACGGAGCAGAAAGAGTCTTCAAAGCTCACCGGTCTTGTCTCTGCATTGTTATTTGTGGCCTCTGCTATTAACATAAAAGGGACCTTGCTGTATAATTCAACAATGGTGCAGAATGGCAGGCAGAAAAATCACCGGGCCTTTTTTTTTAATCCGAGCAACTGACAAAATTTGACATTTACCAATTATACATCTGACAGCTGTTTTTTTTTTTTTTTAAAGCCCCACTCAAGTTTAATGCAGATGTGTTGGGCGTATCTCAATGTTGTATTCAGTGGTTGTCCATATGAAATGGACCCTGTGTGTGTGTTTTCTCCATTACAGTGTGCCTGCTGTGTATCGTTCCATATAGTGGCTAATGCACATGCTGAGGAATTAGTGTAACAATGTACAGCTGCAGTAAATGCGTCGTCGCGATATCAGTGGAACAGTGTTGTTGGGATGCATCAGTGCCGAACAACAATAGTCCATCTGGTCTCCGTCTGCTGCAGCACTACCCAGACACCCCGGGCTGCAGTCGATAAACAAATGTTTACCAACAACAAAGAATAGAAAATGTTCACAAGGCTGCCGAAACAGCAGCTCCGGTGTGACCCAGTGACATAACTCAATGTTTCTGATCAATTGTTTCAAACGAGCACTCGGACGCTGCTCTTATTTTTGCTCCCATCTGGCAGAACAAAACAAAATTTGGGTAAAAAAAACCAAAACAAAATCAACCTCCCGAGGCCCCCAAAAATATAGCTTCCCTTTGGCTCTGCACTGGTGTTATTAGCATCCAACAGAGACTGGAACTTGTCGCAAGAGTGGGAGAAGAACCAGCAGGCATGCGTTTCTGGTGGTCTTCTTGGGAGCACAGTGCAAAAAGCCTCCATCTCGGCGCAACGCTCAGGTCATTAGGCACGCCGCTGGGAATCATATCGCATAGTTTTTAACAAACTTTGACATCGCACTTGCCTAATGACCAGCCCAGACACACAGACGAGGAAGAGCTAATTAAAACATCCAAAAACACCCCGAAAAACTATTTGGTTTTGACGGTGCAACTTCCGAAGGTTTGACAGGAAATTCTCCTCTTGGCAAGTTGTAAAATGCAGGCTCTGTTTGAATAATTAGGTTGTATTGATACTTATATCAGGAGATACACCGAGAAGCTTATAAATTAGCCAAGTACCTTTGGAAAAAGTGTTTGGCTTGTAGAAAAAAATCACACCTTATATTCTAATCAACTCATTACGCAATGGCAGAGTCAGAGGCCTGCAAGAGAGCAAGAAAACACTAGAACTGAAGCACAAGATGCACAGCGGATGTTCAGCAGTCTACCTATTGTAGTCATCAGAAATGGGCAACAAGGTCCATGTTATGAAAAGATGTTGCTTTTTTGGATTGATGACTAATATTTATGTGCCTTGAGAGGCTTTAGTTTGGCAAGGCTCATCTGGTTTGAAGAAGCGAAGAACATAGCGGTTGGTTGGTTGGTTGGTTGGCTGGCTGGTTGGTTGGTTGGTTGGTCGGTCGGTCGGTCGATCACTGGTTCCCAACTTGAAGTCTGAGAACCCCCTGCTGGCACTCGAGGTCCTGGGTGTGGTCTGAACCTTGTGCTTGCTCTTACAGTATAAATTATACTCGTAAATGGTAAAGAGAGATTGTTTATGATTGATCCAAATGCATATAGTTGTTACAAATTGTCTGCATTTATAGGTAACCTCGATGGAAACGGGTGGACTCGGCGTGTGTTTACCTGTAACCAGTGAAAGTGCAATTAAAGAGAGTGAGGAGGAGGATCTGATAAACAGACCTGCCATTTCAGATTTGTTATTAAAGAGTCTGGATCAATACCCACATCGACCTTTTCCTCATTAGCATAGCTTCATCGCTGGAGCCAGTCTTCTATTCTGCTCGTCTGAGAAGAAACTTTTCATCTCACCATCGATTAAAGTATATTCTTGTGAGATAACATTTCTGCGGCAGCATAATACTTTATAATCTTTTGCAGCTGTTATTTTGCAAGGGGGATAAGAAATATAGGAGCCAGAAATTTGAGTATAAACTGCACACGGCTGCCACAAATAAACACATCTTGTGAAGCCACCAACAGCAGATTTTCTGTACAGTGTGGCAAAAACTGCACACTCAAATCCTTCAAGACTCCCTGGGAATCATCATTCCTCACAGAACACAGAACAATCCTCTAAACTCACTCAGAGTGCTGACGTGCAGGAATAAGAGCGACACTACATGCTCTCTCGTTTTTTTTAAGTATTCCTCACAACACAGAAAAACCCTCCAGGCGGTTATGATTGCCGGGGCATCCTCGGGCTGGAGCCCCCCGGTCCTCTGGGGCTTCCCATGTCAAGCCCGCAAGACAGATTGTGGCCACGACCTCGGAGCGTTCTGGCTCTCTCCTATAATCAGGATGCTCCCTATGCACAGGGCGACAAACTGCCCACGTCGTCAGTTCATCGCTGAGTTCAAAGAGGAGAAGGTTCACGGGGATGAGTGGGAAACATTTCTGTGCGATTCTGTCCGTTCTTTTGAATTTTCTCTGCCAATTATTATGGGGCCAAAGCTGTTCATAGGAGGCTTTTGTGCTAGACTGGATTCAATACGTCCCACATCAGCTGTATCTTGATTTTCAAATAGAGAACAGCTCAAAGATTACATATTTTAACGGCTGCTGGAAATGTTATCAACAATTTCTCTTGGTAACCTTCTATCGTGAAAAACAGAAATTCAGGAAATGAGTCGAAAGATAATCGTGTTGCTACTTTTACACAGTAACAAATTACATTTACTAAAAAAGCTGATTGGCAACCTCTGGTAAAAAGAAACGATAGGTCAACAAAAGTAATTTGGCGTTGTACCCATTTCAGGTTAGATTCACGGCGGCTCTCTTGTGCTTGATGTAAATCCATCCTTTGCTCCTGTGACGTTTGAAACTGGGAGAAGTCCATTTTTGTGGCACATGGAAACCTTAAATCTATCTTTTCCTGTTTTAAACCCGCAGTCATGGCAGGAAGTGTTTTATCATTTGTCCTTCAAGATCTAGAACTACAACCTCTGTCGACAAATGTGACTTTATTTGAAGGGTTTACTGATAGAAACAAAGAGGGGTGATGGTGTTCAACGTTTTGAAGATTTCCACAGTATCATCACGTAAAATTGTTATTTATAGGGTTTGTTTTGGAGCCTTGGGCTTCGTTTGGGATCGTTTTCAGAGGCTGTGTGGATTCACTCAAACTTACCTGCTCTGCGTTGTCCTGATTACTCACCAGCTGCTCCTAATTGCCTGGGTCTATTTAAGGCAGAGTCTCCCGACACCTCTTGTCAGTTTGTCATGTCCTGCTGTTGGTTTACCTGTGGGCTGTTCAACATGATTCTCTATTTCTGATAACCAGCCTGTGTGCGCGCAAGCCTCCTCCAGCTGCATGCTCTTTCTGCTTACCCTCAGCTACTTCTCCACAGTGGTCCCCAGTCAAGGGTAGTCTTTCTCCCCCAGTTCTCATCTGCAGTTACTCGCCGCCGCTATTGTTTTTCGGTCCACCCCCTTCTGCTGCCCGCTGATCTTCAATTTTCCATCGTGCTTATCTGCTTTGGAGTCTGCATTTGCAGGCGCATTCCTGACCTGTATGAGTCTCAGCGGTGGCATCAAAATCACTGTGATAAACCGGCAGGCAGGCTGTGGCGCCCCCGCTCGCTCTGACCCCTCAGACCCTGGAAACAAATGAGCAGAGGGGCTGCCGAGCTGACACTAGCTTCCACTTTCCTCACCAGGCTTTCATGTTTATTCAAGAAACAATAGGACATTGAAGGAAAAAATACTAAAGATGCATTTGAATTCAACACAATGAGACTTTAAGGTAACATTAGCTCCTGAAACTCATTAACTCGGGAGCATATTAAAAAACTTCTCACCTGTAGAGAAGTTTAAAAGCTGATCTTTTTAATTAAATTCAGATTTCATGAATAAAATAGCGACCGCAATCCCCTCTTGTTTTTTCCAAACGAAAGAATGTTATAATATTGTGAATAAATGGGAGCATTTCTGTAGGTTTTATCTTTGAATCAACTGAAACATTCATTTTTCTTTGCTTATTCAAGACATAAAATTAATATAAAAAGCTGCGATTAATCCTTTGTGGGTGCAGCACATATGTGCCACGTTCAAAAAGAAGGAAGCCTTGAATAAATAAACTCATAAAATGGAAGAAATAAATCCTGCCACTAAAATGGGCCTCAAAATGAGGTTTTCCATTTGCTGCAGGGAAGAAAACGACGCTCCACATTTACTCGTGGCGACCACATTTTCAAGCACTTTGAAAACATGGACTCAACCGAAAATGGCTTTTGTGGCCGGGTGGTCGATTACACTCATGATACTTGATGTCGGTCGGAACAAAGGTCTAGAGCGGCATAAAGAGGGATCACCACATTCTCACGATGTGGAACCAGGAGGGGGGAAAAAAGCAGAATATGTGTGCAAAGACATGACTCTGACACCTTCTGGAACGATGCGGCAGCGACCCGAGTTACTCCAGTTAAATCCGGGAAAAAAAACCAGGCACAGACAGACGATGGTCTAGGATCTGTTTGCAAAAAGGCTCCCAGGCTGAGAGCCTTTCAGTCGGCTCGCGATAGGTCAATCCAGGGGAGAAAGCTCTCTGACCACTCTTCGATCTCTCCATCTGTCAACATTAGAAGCACTCTCAATCGTCTGGACAGAAATTTTTACCTCATCTGTGCCTTTCGTTCAATCCCTCCAAGACGCGTCCGTATGAACGCTATCGCTGCTTCGCGATAAATGCTGCTCTCGCTTTATTTCCGCGGCAGGTGGAAAAAAAACACACAAATTACAAAGGAGGATGTGAAATTGTAAATCGGCACTCCCAGGCTGCTCACATGGATGTAAAAAGCATTGGTGTGTTCCCCGGACTCGCACCTCAGCAATGCAGCCTCACAATGCACCCCACCGAACAAATTGCAGTCCGTCAACGAGGGAAATTACAACTCGTGTCATTTTTTTTTCTTTTTTTTTTCTTTCTACAAGATCACATCATCGTCGGACTCACCCGGCGCCCCGCTCGGAAGAACTTCACCCGCAGCTGCACTATAAAGAAGTTTCTTGACCTCATACAAAAAACACATGAACACAGGATGTTCATGTACCAGTGGGATGTGCGGCGACGCCCGTTTCAGAGGCGGTCCTGACTCATCTTTGGTGACATTTGACTGACATGATGTGGTCGTCAGCCAGCGTCCCTCTGGGCTTCAAAAAGCTGGCATAGGTGTTCACACATTATTCCGTTGCAACTGTACAGTCTGAGTCGTCCACATGAGCAGGAAACCCAGGAATGTTCATAGATAGATGCTGATGATGACTTGCTATTCAATGGACCATTACTGCCATCGACTATGGTTTTGTTTCCACCCTCTTTGTAGCAGTCGTTCAAATACTAGGGCAACTTAAAATAAATGTCATAATTTACTTTAAAGCTTACATCATTCGGCAGAGATTTGTCTTTGTCACAGCGTGTTCCTTAACAATGAAATAGGGCACACTCGTACATACAACATACCCGGAAATAAACACGGGGAAAAGTCATATGTGGAGTGAAACGAGTTGATTCTGGAGGCATGAATAATTTCTTTTTGTCACAGCGGCTGACAGCTCTTGCTAACCTTTCGCTTTTGTTTGTCTCTGTTTTTCACCAGATAAGCCGAGTTCATCCACGCATTGTTTGATTTCCAAGAACAGTTTGGGATCACTGGTGTTTGTTTGAAGATTATTGTGGCCATTGTGGCATTTCAGCTGTAATCAGTAAAATCTAAGGAAAAGCTTTAAATGTCGAACTCAAATTTTTGAATCTGTTTGCTGTTTAGTTGAGGTCATGGCAGGCTGCAGCCTCATGATATCGGTCTAAAGGAGCAAATACGCGTATGATGGATCATCTGTTCATCTCAGGGCAAACGCACAGACACAAACCCACATTGAATTTAAAGTTATGTTTTTAAACTACTTTTTTGGAGGGGAGGGGGGTGGATCCAGGAGAGCGACTATAGCATTTGAGATGAACCGATCGAAACGGCTTCATTTCATACTCCAGCTGAGGTGTAGTTATGTGCGTCGAAATGGCCAAAACTACAGTAGAACAATGTTTGTGTTATCATGCTACGGCACTCCCACCTGGTGTATGTCCGAATCACGCCACACAAACGCACTGTTGGCCAGTTGGATCAAATTGTAGCCCCTCGAGCTTGTTAGCCAACACTGCTAGCGTCCACTTCATTGTTCTGTCAACACAGATTCTCCAGAAAGTTTAGGATGTATTTAATCTCTTGATCCTCTTTATATGAAGGAACAGCCGCTGCATCAGTCTTCATTCCTACACAGTAAAGCTTGGCGTGATTGACGGCACAAAGGCCCGGGATTTTTTTTCTGATTTTAAAGATAAACAAAAGTCTTTGGGTTTTTGCTGACGACACGATCGCTTCAAGTTTGCAGGAGAGAATCTGCATGCTGCTCAGAGTCTGTCATTTTGTTTCGTGGTCTCCGGCAACGGTGGATATGTGGGCGAAGTTCGCATCTTCTTGCTTCCTGCTTCTTTTCCTGCAGTTTTACACAAGACCGCTCCTCCGTTTTAGCCTTTTCATGTCAGACGTTAACTCGTCTCCATCTAACCTGGGGTTTTGTTCCTTTTGTTGTGGCTTTCAAGCCCGTTGTACCCATTGCCTTCATAAATAAAGCAAGAGGCAAACTGAAAACCCTGCAGTGTGAACTACCTGAACTGTTCCTTAGTTTTTTCTCTCCCCCCGCCCCGACTTACAAAACCTCTGCCACGGCAAATCAATCAGCCCGGGACAGGGAGCAGGGGGATGCCACTGTGCATGAACGGAGTGCAATCAGACATATCCCACATGGCACAATGGAATACAAGCTGCAGCGTCGTCCCCCATCGAGTCGCTGGAAAGAGGCAGACAGGCTCCAGCACAGCAGTGCAGCCCAAACTTCTTTGTATGGTTGATAATACAGATGACATGCTCCACCCCAGGTAAACAGTGTAACGGCGTCGAGGTCCGTTATCCGGCTGAAGAACATTTTAAAAGTAATTCTATGAGTTCAAGGGCTTGATTTAGAAGAGTTTTTCTGCACAACGAGTTCAATTTTCTTGTGGAAACAAACAGGAACGGTGTTTTCGTAACCCTCAGAAACCCCGCAACGGGAATTTGGCGTAGCTGAGCTGAATGTCTGAGCTGAACATTTGTTTCTGCTGCCTTTTGTCGTCTGTTTCACACCCAGAATGTCGAATTTTGCTCGTCTTCTCCATTTTTGTCCCCCGTGGAAGACGACTTGGAAGTCGGCGTGCAGCAGCACCAGCGGCTTCTCATCTTCTTATTTGTTTAAGCAGTCGTCTGCCGCGTTTTTCCGCCCGCTGAATTTAGAATGTGCTCCCTTTTTTTTTTTCTGAGCAAGCAAGAGGTATAAATATAAGAGAAGTTCTAAAAATATAGTCATTGTCAACTCCTGACATAACAAAGTATTGTTTATCCTAAAACGTTGATATGTTGTCAGCTTGACAGCATTTTAAGTTTACTGCCACTGCTGACTGCCACTGTGCAAGAAGTCCTCACAGGTACAAGACATGTTATTTTATACTTTAGTTAATCAGTGCAGCAGCTCCGATTCTACGATTTTAATGCTATTTATAGCAGAATTGATACCTTAATAAGGGGCTTTGTACAGACAGAATAAAGGCTTTAATTGTGCAGTTTAAATACTCCCTTCAACTGTGGACTGATATAGAATATCTGTAAGGTGCGGTGTCGTTTCAGGACTTGGAAGGCTGCTTTCTCTGGATTGGTTTTGATTGTGGAGTGACCTGTGAATGCAATTAAATAGGATTTGTAAAGCAGTGACTCTCTTACATCAACTTTGAGGGAACCAATGTCATATGCATGTCTTTATCCCAGTTTTTGCTGCTGAAGTCGAGCACAGAGCTGCTGGGCAGCTCTGCGGAGCCCCCCCCCCCATCCAGGCGGCACACGCCCGCCGATGGGTCAGTCGACGCCTCTGTTCCCTGAACTTCATGGATATTTTGAGACTGGACCATCTCCACACGGAAAAGGTCGGGTGTAGGAGTGCGTGACACTGCAGCACTCTGCACACCGCGCTCGCTCTGCCGCTCCACTCCACCGGTTTCTTGATGGTGGTCGGCCAGGTGAGCACGGGGGCCCATTGACCATGCGGCGCAGAGACGGGCGCTGCAGCAGACCCCGGTGACCTTGGAGCAAACCCTGGGAAAATATATCCTGTGGCTGGAGAAGCAGGGGACAATGTTTAGAAATGAGGCAGATGGCCGTTTCCCTCCCAGCGAAGCAGGAGCTCCCCATTCTGTGTTGCTCTGAAGAATACACCAGAGATTACAACAATGTGGTTTTACATACAGTTATAACTATCTACTAGTATAAGCTTGTATAGAAATCAGAGCAAGTATGTGGTTTCTTAAAAAATAGAAAGAAAACTGAGGTTCTGAATTATTTAGGTGTGAAATTTGCTGGATGGCCATTGCCATTTGAAGTGGGGTTTGAGAGGAGATGGAGGGGGATAAGGACAAATGGATGAGTGGGAGATGGGGGGTGAATAGTGATTGGGGGACTATTGAGTGATGGAAGGAGAGGATGAATGGAGGTGTGGAGGAAATTGGGCTGAAAGGATCAATGGATTAAGAGACGAGGGTAAATAGATGATTGGAGTGGCAAATTTTTTTTTTCCTTCGACTCAATTTGTTCGAGTCATTTTTTTAGTTTTTGTTAAATTTTTTTTGGGGGGGGGTTACGCAGGTTAAATATAGCTTCCATATTCGTGGCTGACCTTGTCGAGTATGATACTTCCAGGATTTACTTTTATCGTTGTCGCAGAACAAATTCATCAGGAGGTTTTATGGAAAACGAGACTTGAACCGTGTTCCTTGTTTACGATACTTAATGAGTTATTGTTTCAGTTTTCTTTTTATGTCCTTAAAAAGCTGCGTTCGTCGCAAATGAACTCCCTGCACAAGATAGATCTAATTAATTCTTGTTGTCTCATATGTGTATATACGGAATACATACTCTCACGCACAATTACTGTCTTGCTGTGATACTCTTTGTTCAGCCACGTCGTTCCTGGCTGCGTAAAGTTACACAATTTTGAACTCCGACTTCCAGAAATTCTCTGACTATACAACTAATTTGCAACAAATACAGATTCTTTTGAAGGAAACATTAATTAGGACAGAATTACGTTTTCTGTGAACATAATGAGGAAAAGTTACTTTACATATTTGGCTTGTTATGAGGAAGCTAATGAGCGTACTTCTGTCAGATCTCAATACAATATCGCAGCAAAGAAAGGTTGGGTTTTGGGGGTTTTTTTGTGAGACATCGTCAGTGTTTGGCGACATAGGGCCACAAGTTTAGTGTATGGTTTAATTCAGGCTAGTGACTGGAGGCACAATATTTAAATTGATACAATCATCTTTTCCCCAGGCAAAGTGCTTCTGCTGCCTAACCACAGCCAGAGCTCTGATGTCTAATGAGAGTCATGCACTCTGTGAGCCTACATCCACTCTGAGCTCCTCGTAACAGCTCATAAATGTGCACTTCATTCATTGCAAACAAAATGTTTCCTCTGTTCCTGCCTACAGTGCCACTTAAGCATAATTGGAAAACAATTTATAAAATTTCCAGGAACCCCCTTTCCCGGGTTGTCATGGAGACCAGCACAATTAATGTCACGTAATAACTGTCATAATTTGAGAAAAGATCTCTTGTACATGGTTCTAAAACGCTAAAGAAATCCTACCAAGTGGCTTTTTTTCCACCCAAAACATGAACATTTTCCGGCCTATTTCAAGATTTATTTGACTTATTTTCACTTGTTTTTAAAATGCAGATTTTTTGTTCCTCAGCTGAAAAACGAAGCAGCGAGGTTGAGATATTTTTGGCTCGAAATGATCACATGATCCACCACACAGCAGCTTGGACCAACATCCCTGAACTAAAATTGGAATTCTCTCATGCTGGAAAATGTTATTCAATAATTAGCATGATGTGCGCGTTTCATTCTGACCAACCTCAAGATGCAGAAGGAAAAACGCTCCCTCGTCACGTCCACTTTTGTGCTTGGGATGGATGGATACACCAGAGGCCTGCTGCTGGGCTTTGATGTGGTCCGGCGAGTGACTCAGCCTCGGAAATGAATGAATGGAAAACACAGAGGGTGGAGAACAAGCCAAGAGATTGCCCAAAAATCAATCCCTGGTTTACAGAGCGGGGCCAGCCGTGTTGTTAGTCAGCCTGTTCGGGAGCATGATGTGAAGAAATGAATCCGCCTGATTGTTTGAATGACTAATGGCGATGGTGGTAATCTCTGGAAGTTCCCTCTGTGAAACGATTGCGATGGTTTTGATTTCAAAGGCTGCATTTGATTCGTGCTGCATTTCTTTCCTCAGTGGTTTGGGTGTGAAATAGGTTTCAGTTCTACCTCTCCAGATAAATACAGTTCGTATGGTGAAGTCTCAACGTATTCATGCGCTACAAAGCATGTTATCCAGATCATTTTCCCTTTGCTTGTTTCAGGCTGGAATTATCATTTTTATTTACTTTCATCTCTTTCAAGCGCTGCAAAGCCTATATTGTTAATGATGCATTTATCAAAGGCTAATTGTTGTTGTGGCGTGTATTTTTACCTCTTCCACTGGTGCTCTAATGATTTTTATCTCACAGGTTAATGGGACTTCACATGAGTGTAAACATATATAAATACAACCTGCACCTCGTTTTATGTTCTGAGCAACAAGGCTAAATTTCAACAACAACAAAGAAGGCAGATCTTCAAAAAAAGACCAAAGAAATTACATATGAAACTCTCTCTAAATACAAGGGCGAGTGGGTGTTGAAGCAGGAACATCATTTTGTGGACAACCTACTCAAAGCAAGAGCCAAAATTCATGAATTGCTCCTTTTTAACAATAATTGAGACAAATTCTGCGTATGTTACTTTTTGTGGCACATTCAGTCGCTGCTCAGATGTGGGTTGCAGCCTTCAGTATTCAGCCGCTAAACTCCCACTTTTGGAGTCATCGGCCCAACACTGGCACTATCCCGCAACTGCAATATCCTCGGGGGTTGTTGACAAACATGAAAGGGAGCAGCATGTCTCTATTTTCCAAAGGAAACTCAATTCCTGTCCCACAGTGATACAGATGAGAAGGGCATCAAAGCATGTGTGGTATGCAAAGTGACTGCCAATGCAATGCTTCACTTAGGTGGCGTGGTTAATTCTAATTCGCGGAAGGCCCCCGAACGCACCATTAAGTTGTGTCAGCGAAGGGGAGCACGCCACACCCATCACGGCCCACTGTGTGATTAGGTGGCCAATTAAAGGGCTTCCGTGCAGCCGTTTTCAAAAGTAATCGGCGTCTCCTCCTGCTGCATGGCAGCCAGCTGCCGGACCACCGTGCACTCCCTCCGCCTGGATTGTGCCCATCTGGACATCGCTTATCAGAGGAATGGCCACAAATAGGTTTCACTTGATGGCATGCTGAATTTAATGGGCACAGGGGAATGGCCACACGATGGCCCATACATAGAAAATTCCATGTGATGTCGGTGTGACCTTGCTGTATCCTCCATGCATGGCTTGCATTTGAGATATCAGCACAGCCACACGGACGGCGCCTCCGGAAAATAGAAAAGCTGAAGCAGCTCCTGGGGGGCTTTATCAATAGCAGGCGACTCTCAGCCCCACACAGCGCCATGCCAGATATTATCACTTTAAATTGGAATGTAAATGAGAGAAAAATAAACCGTCGTTTAATCTCAACGGTGTGCAATCAGTGGCGATCGTGAGTCGTCACTCGAAGAAAAAGGGGCGACGTTCTTCAGTTGTTGGTGAAAATAGAGAATGACTCATTTGGAACAGAATCTCTTTCATAACTTTTAATTGTTTCCCACTCGGGCCTCCGTATTGTGAATACCGCCTTGTTGTTGTGGTATTTCTGTAACGCATGAGTGGCTCAACCTGATCGAATCCCTCATCAAGGTCGACTGAAATGTCCACCGTTCTGATGCAGCGTTCTTTATTACGTGCCTTTTAGTTCAGAGTCCGATTTTAAAATCTTTGTCTTCGAGAAATATGGTGCCCGCTGGCTGGTCGTTGGGTGGGCTGCTCACAGCGACGGGGTCGACACAGTAAATATGAACCGCCGTCCACACAGGCAGGCCCTCAGCAGGTTTGCTTACTTGCGGGCAGCATAACCAACAGCAAGGGGATGTTGAGATCAGTATTCAGCGTGACAGGATCCACCGAATGGAGTCGCCGGTGCTCGGCTCTGGAGGAGAAACAGCAGCGCCGCGTCTCCGGAGCTTAGCTTTAACTTGTATGTTTGCGAAGACAATGATGTTCAGATCCTAAATGTCAACACGGTTCCTGCTGCCATTCGTTCTCGGTGAAGCCGTCTGTGCACACAGTCTGACTGCAACGTCCTCCCATGCAGGGGCACCACTGCCGTGGAAGTCGCCATAGCAACAAGTGGATGGCGGTGAGGTTATAACGTCAAAGAAGAGGTGTAAAGTACACCTACTCAAACAGTATACTTAGTTACGTTTCCAAAAGTACTTCAATTGTACTGGCTTTGGATGTTTCTGAAATGGTACAAAGACAAAGGCAAAAACTTTTACATTTACATGCTCAAATTTAAAAAATAATGTTCATATTCCAAACAACTTGGTTCCAGATATTCTGGTGTTATAAGTGCATGTTTTGACATGTTTTGTAGTACCTAAATTGGGAAACACTCATCACACACCGTCTTTATTGTTCCATCCAGGAGCTACAGATTATCCAAGCGTCACATCTACAAACAGTGTTGAACAGCTGGTCTGGTTTTGCTCCTAAATCCTCTGAAGTTTAATAATTAAAAAGTTCTGTCTCATCTGTGTAGTTAGGGGGAAAAAACGGCTTTTTTAAACGATGTTTGAACAATTTTGATAATGAGCCATTTCTGCTTTACACCTAGAAAACTCGTCCACTCTACTCGGTAACAACGGAGATGTTTCCATTTTGTCCTGGGAGGACACTTGGTAGAGTTGCAGCTGAGGAGGAATGTGACTAAATCCGCATGAAGAGTTACCGTAGTAAAGATGTTTCCATCTGAGCTTTTAGCTACGAGTTAGACTCGTTCGAGAGAAGACGCGTCTCCCCCTCTATCACTCTGGTGAAGGAAGAAACTCCTACCAGTGACAGAATCTGTCAGATTTCAGAGTTACAGTTGCCACCTGTATTTATAGGAAATGTACAGAGTTTTGCGGTACTTGCTCTCCATTTCTACGGGAGCTTCAGATGCTGGGACGCGGTGACATTAAGGTGTTGTGGTATTATTCATGCGGCTCGTGCAGAGGCTGCGGCGCCGCGAGCCAGTCGTGATTTCCATTTGTGCTGTACATCCCTTGTTACAGTATCTTGGGGATGATGTCACCAGAGATGATGGAAAAACCAAGTGACAGTCGGAAGGAAAAAAAAAAGCCCAATATATACTTGTCATTCCTGGCGGATGTAGGCCATGATTTTGCAGTTAAATAGGACTGCCACACTGGCCTCAAGGTTGTCAGGGTATTTAAAATGCAGTTTTAATTCATGTGCCTGAATACTAAGCTTGGTACGGGGGGGAAAAAAGACACTAAAGACGAGTGAAGAACATTTAGAGGTAAAGCTCACAGCATGGCCGATAGTGAAGCAGCATTTAGACTGAAGTCCCTTTCCTGTGTCAGGTGTTGAAATGCCCTTGTCACATTAAGTGGCAGATCTCAGGACACTTAACATTCCTCCCCACCCCCTCAGCAGATGCAGTGTGTTTTTAATGACATTGTCTGCTTCCTGTCAAGTCAGCTGGGGGCTGATATGAGGAAAGTCACCTGTGGGAAGAGAAATGTCTTGAAGGGCAGCACGGGAACTCTGCCGGGCTCCGGCTTCAGCAGGGAGGGATGCGCGCGGAAAACCAGGGCTGGAGCGCGCTGCCGCGCAACGTGACACTCAAGCCGAAAAATCGGCGCCCATACGTCTGTCTGTCCGTGTGTTTTTCTTTCAGTACATCACAGTAAATAAAGAGGCTTCCTGTAAAGCATTGACATCTTTTCATCTCTGGTTTGAAAGGAAGGAAATGTTTCGAAAGGAAGGCACTTGTCAAGGAAATTGGCGAGAAAGGTGGCGGACAGGTGCGTGCAGCGAGGGAGTCTTGCACACTGTGCCTGCTTGACAATTCAGGTGTGCTTTGCTTGCTTAAACCCTGGTCAGCTTAATCTTCAATTCAAATGAATCTGCCCCCCTCAGGCAGTTGTCTCACCCCTTTCTGTGATTTCTTTTTTTCTTTAATTTCCTCTTGCTGGTCATTTTTCCGCAGGATTTTCTACAGCCTTGGAAAAAAGGCCTGTCAAGGTAGAGCAGAAATCTGAACGGCAGAGATGATGAGATGAGAGGGGAGTCGGTTGTGAGACTCCGCGGTATAAAAGAGCTGACACGTCGGCCTCTATTTGGAGTTCTCTGCGGGTGGACGTATGGTTTTTCCGCATGTCTGTGACCAAACGTAGATACTGATGGCTGCGCTGAGATACCGGCTCTTTGTGGCCGAGCTGGAAGACAAGTTCCTGGACGGATCAGTGAGAATGATGTGACGTGTTCGGCTCTCATCAGCCGAGCCGCTTGTGAAGCAAGTGAACGGAGCCTTTCGTACTCGAGGGTGATATTATTCCCAGCCAATAGGCTTTATTTTGACACTTGCGATTGTTTGGCAGCTCATTTGTGGTTGTTTTTCCCTCGTTGTCCTGAACAACTAAAACATAATTGTTTGACTTTCTTACATCCTAGTATTTGGAGTGTCAATGTTTGAGTCACCCACTTGAGAAGATTTAAAAAAAAACTCAACTTGTTGGCGATGAAGCAAACGCAGTTAATTATCTTGTCCCTCCCTGAAAATACAAAGCTCAGTCAAAGCACAACTTTCTTTTTTAGAACTGGTGAATAAAAGGCTGTACTGATTAACAATGGACCCCCCCCCCTTTTTATCCCAATAACTTTTTTCAATTACCAAGAATTGTGAGAAGCAAAAAAAATTAATAGGTGGGAAATAAATAAAAACTGTCGCGATTAACAGTCGTGTAGCGCAGAGCATCATCTGCATACTGGTGGTGGCAGAAAGTCATGTTATGGGTTCCATTCAAAAGACCACTTGTTACTAGTGAGAGCCGACTGGCCTCCGAAAACTGTGCCACTGATGGTTGTTGTCCCTGAGCTTGGAGACTACAATCATTTCTGCTCCTTGAAGAGGGACTCTGAGACTCCCAGGACCCTTCAGTTTCTTCAGTTCATGATTATTATGATGGCAGTCAACTCCTTTCTTTTGCTCTCCGCCTGTTTCACCCCGACGAGAATAAGATGTCCGATGCAAGACGAGAAATATTATTAAATTTGCTGGATGAAATCAAGTCGGCCACTTTGAAAGATATCGCATGTTTGTGCCCAAAGCCGAATTGCTCACGGCAACTCGGTGGTGTTAATCTTTCTGGTGATCTTTTCTATCCTGACAAGGGTAAGTGTCGACAAATAGGAATCTGAAATTGATGCTGAAGGAATGGAAAAGTCCCGCCGTCGAAGAATAGGCCACCGGTGACGTGATGCGAGGGTAGACATCGCCAGGGGAAGTGTTAATGATGCAGAGAAAAAATGTATTTCGGCAAGATTTAATACAGCTTTCTACTCGATGGCAGATAACACCGGCACATTGTGTAGTTAGGCACAATTTAGCAGCATGTTCCACGGAGGAATGTAAAACTGTAGCGAGCGGCTCTGCCGAGGAACGACGCCGCAACCAGTCAAGTTTACCTTTTCAGTGTTTCAAAGTGTTTTACTTTTGCCTGTAAATGTCTCCGGCGTTTCTCCTAAGGAGGAAGGCGCGTTGTCGCGAGTATAGTTAGACATTTAACCCGCAGGAGAATTTTAAAGCTTCCCGAGTCACTCTCCATATAACCTGATTAGAGAGAACCCAGGGAGAGGCCTGCGCCTCTTAAATAAAAGATGTAGAAAGCGAGTAGAGTGTCAAAAATGTACCTGAACGGGAATGATTTAGCAGGTGAGGCGGCATTACTCCTCGCGGAGCGGCACTGGTGCGTCCCAAAACTCATTTCCTGAGTCATCATGGTCAATCAGCTGTGCAATCACTGAAATCTTTCCAAATGTTTGATTCCGGACTGAGCTGGTTTAAAGTGTTTGATTTGCCACGAGTCCTCAGGTATTCCTCATCTTGAAACAGAAACAACAGGATTACACCAATGTGCTCTCGCACACATGCGGGAAATCGGCGCAATGAGCACACGCGCTGGGGTTTGATGGCTACCAGCTTTGATTTCACTCGGAACGGCTGAAGCAGTAATTGGGAACTAATCAATGAGTCAGCTGATTTTAAAAAAAGAAACTAAAAGCGAATTAGATTTAATAATTGACTCTCACTGAAATAATTAATCTCTCTGGCTGTACATGAGTCTTACGGAGATTAGAGGGGGTGCACAGGGCCAGATAGTGATAAGGCTGCGGGATAAAATAAAGGAAGAATCGTTAATTAAGAAGGCACGCTGATCAAACTTCCCCACAATCCAGTTGTGTCGTCGCTAATCGCTTTTTATGCCGAATTGACACACGAGTTTGTGAATTTTTCAATTTCAAAATTTTTGAGGGTTTTCTGGTGCAATTTTCCCTGAAGTTTGATTAAAAACGCAACTCCGAAAAACACCCTGAAAATATGGATGAAACATTCCAGAATCAGGCGATTCGTTGCACTTTTGTAGCATGTTCTTTGGAGTTGAGTTGGAAATTAACTCGCAGAACACACACGTACTTGTTTACCCTCCTCACTGCAGGCTAACTGGCAAGCTGTTCCTACATTATTTATCTCCACTGTGCTCATCGTTGTAACCATTTAGTTGGAAGCCATGATACAAGTTGACAGCGAGGATGCCAGACCATAAACATTTAATCCGCGAATCGTGAAGCTTGATTCGTTTGTCAATGTCGACCACATTCCTGGTGTTTCTACCTTGTCCGAGGAGCAGCGCAGCACCGACCAGACACGGCTGAAAATCACCTCCTTTTGCTTGTCCGTTCATTTCTCAACTTGCACAATTAGTCAGGCTGCCTCTCTGAGGCTTGTTGATGCAGGACCGTCGAGCACAGTGTCATAGCCAAGCAGAGTTGACATGCCAACTTTCTACATTGTCTAAAAGCAGAAGCGTTCAGAATAAAAGCATTTGGCAATTAATATGATGCACTTAAGATTCTGGAAATTGTTTCAGTCCAGGAGCCACATTAGATTGGACCATTAGCATATCAGCCTCATAACCTTTGACTAATAACTTTATTTTTTCCTTCATTTGAGAAGGAAAAGTTACTTTTACATTATGAAAATTGCCACATTTATCCAACTTTATTCGTTTATCCGAGCAACAGGAACACAGGGCGTTCGCTCACCTCTTGAACTATGCCGTTGTGTTTTCGTTAAAATGTGCAATTGTCGAGTTGACAAACTCAAAGCATCGAGCTCCTCCTGCGATCTCTGGCGGCCCCTCAAAAATGAACCCGAACCCCGATCCGATGCAGTCCTGCCACTTTTCAACCGGTCCTCCCTTGCTGCAGGTAGTCTCCAGAACACAAAGTCAGTCGACACATTGTGCAGAAAAACAGCAGTGCATTTATGAAAGAGTTCAACGCATCGCAAATTCCGCTGGCCTGGCGGTGCTCAGAGATGAACTTATAACTAAATACATGCTGATTTCCATAATAATGAGTGGATGAGACACCGTGTAATTTTCTGCCTACTCCTCGGGTTAAATCAGATTAGAGATAGAAAGATAAACAATATAAAAGCTGCAGAGGTTAATCCACTTTTCTTTGTTTGATGTGACCTGTGTAAAGTTTTGCTTCAGCTTTGGATATTTTCTTTTCATCATCAAAGACATCAACACTGCTCAGCTCCAACGATGCAGAATGTTCTAAACACCATTTACAGCCTGCAAAACAATAACGTTTGTGAGCTGAGAACTGAGTGAAAATGTGTCAAATTTTGGGCTGCTTCTTGATATTTCCGAAAAAATACAGATGATGTGCAGCAAACACTCCCAAGATAAACTGTTGACAAGTAAACTAAACACTTAAGTGGGTGTTTCGGGCCTTCTGCGACGATCCATTTTTTTTTTTTGTTCTTCCATTTAATGAGAGGTTTGGAGCCCCATCCAATTTCAGACAGCATCAAAACTGCAGCCTCATTTGCATGACAGGTGCTGGTAATTGGGCGCAGTGCTGCATGTGGTTTATGCCTTTCACAGTGCATGCAAATGGAGGAGTTTCTGCTGTCATTACGGTCACAGCCAAATCAATAAGTAGGGTTTTTTTCCCCCGAATGAGTGCGAGTGGAAGAGAAACTTGAGAAAACAGGGTGATTTTGGGAGAGAATGCAACACTCTGACGTCGATGGCGCTCGTTCTTTACGCTAATGATGTCGGCTGCTTAAGCTCTCGCCTCACTAAGACAGGAACCTTACAATAATCTCTCATCCTCTTAGGAGAGCGAAAACTTTGACTCAGAGAGTCCCGAAGATAGATCACCATTCAGAGCATGCGGGATTATCCACCATAACTTTGCGAAGGAGTCAAAACGGAAAAGATTTCAAGTTGTAAAAAGGGGGAGGAAGGAGGAAAAATGAAGGTGCCGTGGAGGCCTTTCGTTCACCTCAGTTAACTCGCCTCACACAAAGCAGGAAGAGGAAGGTGTCGCGCACAATGTGGAGGTGACGGAGAATCTTAGGAGCATTATCTTTGTGCTGTAAAGCTTTTCCTTAATATTTGATCTCTGGTCATATTTCAAGGTATTT
>JASSRZ010000086.1:9727466-9780793 GCA_032164315.1 Malacoctenus gilli | reverse complement strand
AGAATCTTAGGAGCATTATCTTTGTGCTGTAAAGCTTTTCCTTAATATTTGATCTCTGGTCATATTTCAAGGTATTTGTGTCAGAGTGTCATTGTCTGCGCCGCGGCACGTTCCCTCGTATTAAAGCTGAGCCAATTGTGCCAATGTAAACCCCCTCTCCTCCGGCTGCTGACGGCACTTTTGATCACATTTGTCATTCGCTGCTTTTTTTTCCGCCAGCTTCAAATTTGCTGCTCATTAGATATTCTTGGAAACCACTGAGAAGCATTAAAACCATAGAATTACAGGGGGCTGATTAACTCGTATAAAGCACCGAGTGTGGCCCCTTTTTTCAATCGCCTGATCAAGACTCCAAAGTTTTAAAGCAACTTTGCTTTGTGGTTTGGACCATCGACGATTTTCCGCAGTCTTTTCCCACTTCGCGACATGCATCTCATGTACTTGGCCAATGGCATCGAGTGCGACGACGCAAAGTCAACCTGAAAGCACTTTCTGTACGTCAATATGCCAGACAAACAATGTCATCGCGTGTGTTCGAGGAGGTCATCGGTGACATAAGGAGACGTATAAATGAATCTAACAAGCATCGAGCCGTTGTTCTAGACGTTTGGGGAAGGAGATAACGGAAAAAAACCTGTGTGGTCTTGCATTCTAATTCATTGGGAATCTGCAAGTCATCTTGTTGCTTCAATGAGCATGTTTAGATAACAACCAGATCCTTTTCTGATTTACACAGTTATTAGACTATTCAGATGCTAATGCAGAAAGCGCTGCTATCTGATAAAGCACAAGTATTTATCTTATGTGAAATAAAAACATGATAAACAACCTCTGAAAGTCAAAGGAGCCAAACAAAGGATGAAGCCGCGTGTAGCGCGTTCTGCAGGTGGATGAGCTTCCTGCAAGGACTGAAGTTGTCTGAGAGCTCTGAACTATCATATGTTGTGCCTCTTTGAGGGTCCAGTGTTGGGTTGACGGCTTCCACTCGTTTTGCGGCATCTAGAGTGGTTGGTAAACAGCTTTCGAGTGCAGCATTTGGCTGGTAAATGTGGCGGGACGGCTCTGAAATTCCACTGTCGGAAGATTATCCCAGAAAATGTCTGGTTGCAGGTTTCGCACCAGCAGCCGTCCTTGTAACGACGGGGTGAGTCAGACCTCTGCTTTCACGCAACCGCAAGATATTGCCGGGATGGATCATCTTTCGTCACCAACAGACAGAAATCACACAGAGTGTTTCCTCAACTCTGCTCGTGCACACACATCAGACGCAAATCAGTAGTTTTTGAAGCCTCCAGCCTGATCTGTAGTCCCGACAAACTCCTCCGCCACCAGTCCCACATGCATTCTTTTTAGAAAAGACATGAATGTCAATCGAGCGGAGCTATGCTAACTGCATGTTTGATAAATTCCCAGTGAATATGAATCTGCTCGTCTGCTGATCCTGCCTCGAAGCAGTTATTTCCAAACAGCGTCAGAATGCGCTGAAATGCCAGTAATTTGGAGTGAATTGCCACACACTGATGACGGCACTGTACTGTACACATGCATTTGCTGATGAATAACCCTGCTGAAGAAGTGGCAAGGCCATTGAAGATGCCTTCCGTGCTCTGTGGGGGACAAGTGGTGTCGTGTGAATAGAGACGTTTGGCAATGATGTCAGGAATGCATTTCAGAAGGTCGAAATATCAGCCGGCTCTGTGGCGCATAGAAAAAGCGAGGCGAAGGTTTTCATCAGTTAATAGGATTTACTGCAAGTTTGGCGCAATCACGCAGCAAAGTTGCTCATAAATCTGCTTCCCCTTCATTTATATATTGCATCAGCGGACCCTTATACAGCACATTCACACCGGGGGGATGCAACCTCGAGCCACGAGAGGGTCTTTATTCTCTTAGAGACTCTCTGAGGCTCGCTCTTTTATTTTGTTGGGAGCAGAAATTCTTTGGAAAGGGGATTCATTTGACAGCTGAACATGTGACAATCAGATGATGTTTGTCGGTCTTTTATCTCATCGCTCGGCTCAGATTGTCGTGAACAGACTCATTCATGAACTGGCAATCGTCCAATCGCAACAAGGTTGGTAATTTGCGATATCAGGTGTGTGTAAACCCTCCGGTGTTTAACATGAGTAACTCTGAAGGACCCTTAATTTGGGACATCAAGGAGAAGCTAAACACTCGTAAGTCAAACTCCAGTTGTGGACTAAATATCCGAGAGTCCCTTTGTGATGAAGCCGATTTGGACCCGCTCCAACTGCAGTGGGGTGCACGCAGAGCAGAAACACAAGCAGGGACCCAATATAACTTCCTTGAATTGGTTCTCCAGCTGTTGAAAGTGTAATAAAGTCTCTGATAGGCTGTGCTTTGTTTTGCTGTGGCAGAGAGCAGAGCGGTTCATTAGCCTTATCTCTGTTAAATTCGCTCGCCATGGAGCAGCGTGGGGAAATCAAGCCTGGAATCCGTCAGAGTTGGGCTTGGCAGGATTTGGCTGTTCATTAATTACGCTTTGTAATGAGTATTTTTGTTGAACATTATTACGTTGGTGGGATAAGGCCCGCTTATTTTATGGCAACACAAAAAATATTCGCCCCAGTCCTTCTCTAATGTCATCGGGTGGACATTTAATCAAGCTGTCAGGGCTCTGAAAATAAGTTTTCTTTCTCCTTGAAACATAGAAGCCCTGGGAATATCTATTAGGCCCCTAATTGATTGCGGGCTCGTGGTCTGAGTCACATCTCAATCTTTCCAGCTTTTTTTTCTCACTCAGCTTTTTTCCCCCCCACTCAGGCTTGTCAATGTGCACAAAGGCTCATAACATGTGTGGCTTCGACCGGTTGGAGGGTGAAGAGCAATAATTTAACCATTGGACCCAACAGGCTTGAAATAAAGAGTTCACAAGGACATGCACAATAACGGGGACCGTGGATGCAGGCGGAGAACAAACAAACGCATTAGCGGAGGGATGAAATCCTTTGGTGGCTCGCTGGAGAACTGGCTCGCGCTGCTGGTCGAGTTTGATCCTGAAGCTTTTCGGAGTGGAGATTTCAATTTCATTGCATGTTGCTGGGTAATGGCTTTTTCTCCATGTGCAACGGCTCCCTCCCACCAACTCCAGACATGCATGGGAGATTAATTGACAGCTTGAAATTACCCGGAGGTGTAAATGTGTGCATGGAAGGAACGTGTGCGTCTTGGTGTTAACCCCGGCGACCTGTTCGCGGTGCAACCTGCCTCTCGCACACTGTCAGCCGGGATGCTTGCCAGCCCCGCACCGCTGTCGGAACCAAAGAATATCTGTGGGGGGGGGGGGGAGAAAAAAAAAAGCCTTCGTTCAAATTGCATTTTCAGTTGATGTTGCCCAGTGAGCATTTTTGTGATTAGCCAGTGAAAAGTCATTCAGGCGCCATAGGAGGAGAGAGGGAGAAGCGGGGGGGGGGTGTAAGAGTCAAAACAAAGCAAGAGAGTGAAGGCAGAGGGGCACATGGGCACTGAGGAGAGAGAGAGACAGACTGTGATGAAAACAAATGGAAGAAAAAGTAAGAACGAATAAATAGCATGAGTTTGAGTCACCGGTGTCCACCACCAGCAATGGAGGGAATCCAGCCCCTCGTCCTGCGTCCATCCTGCTTCTTCCGTTCAACCCAAGACCGACTGAACATACAAACAACTTCTCACTCATGTATAATTAAACTTTACCGCTTTAATTATTCATCGGACTTGTTCTACGGTTCTATTGTTGTTTTGTGTAAATGTGACCGTATCGCCACTGAGGGCGCGCGAATGTGTTGTGCTGTATTTAAAGTACATCTTATGCTTCATAGAGCCTGCGGAGGCATCTCGCTGGAACAATTGTGTCTTCGATGGCTGCTTTTCACAGTTGTGATTTGTTTAGAAAATATTTTCTTCCTACGTGGGAAGGGAAAATCTCCAGCATCCAGTGCTGCTCAGTTGCCACTCCAATTAAAAACTTGAATTTGTTCCCAACGATTTTCAACAGCAGATTTGTCTCCACACCTGAGTCTGTGAGACCATTATTCATATATGGAAGAGAATAGTTTTACTAATTTGTTTCCATCTCAACCAGTCAGGTTTTATTTCGCAATTTCAGTGGTTTGTGGTATTATACTTTACGTTCATGTAGTCTCAAAGTATTCAGCAAGAAGAAAACAATGTTCGAGTATTCCTGTTCATACGTTTGCTTTGCTTTCACAGCTGTTCAAGGATAAAATACCAAGGCTAAATTAAGGGAGTCTGCATCGCAGTGCAGTGTTTTCAAGGTCTCTGTTACTATTTCTCTGAACTCCTGTTTACTGGAGAAGCGTCCAATCAGTCCTGCACTAATTAAGTCCTTCCGACAGCAAGGAAAAAAATACTTGTTCAACAGTAACTAACACGAGCATTAGCCTGCATCCAGGGTCCTGTGATGTATTAGTTGCTTTGAATAAACATTAGCTTACCTTTATTAGACCTGCCTGCACCCTTTTCTGTAGTTTATTTCGGCTGTTCTGTCGCAGCTTGTTCGTGTCGTAATTAGTTCATAAATCAATTTCTTTGCGGAACCGCCGAGATTAAAGTGCATCTTCCCCCAACTGATGTAACTTCAGCTGAACCTAATGAGCGAATCAGTCATCAGAACGACCCGCACAGGGCTGACAGCTCTGCTAATGTGTCACAAAAACACTCCAATATTGCAGCTGTATGCATACGACAGATGTAAAGCCTCAGTCACAATGGGTCACAGGTTTAAGAAGCTCGCCACCGTGCTGCACGAGTCCTCAGTTAGTGAGGAGGCATCTGCTCCCTCATGGTATAGAGTAAACCCCAGAAAGCTGCAATGCACAATGGATACCATGAGTCTCTATTGCGAGTGTGGCATGCTTGTGTTGTGTCTGCGGCACTCCACTTCACAATGATCTCAGGGTACTGTTTGCGTGTTGCTGTCATCACAAAGCCCCTGTAGCTGTGCTCCAAGCGTGGTTCAGGCTTTCAAAAGGAGCCGAGTCATCGATGTAGAGTTTGCATGTGCAGCGCCAAAACTCCCATGCGGAGAGTCTGCAAATTTCATGGATTACACGAAACTGCTGCAGAAGTCTCAAGAAAGGTTGCGCCAAATTATTCACCACAGATTATGATTCAGCCTAAATCATGATACAAGGTAGGTTGCCTGTAGCAGCAGAGACGGCAAGTTTTCAGCGAAGCTTAAGGCCTCAGTGAGCCAACAAGATGTGAAGCGAGATCTTCCCGAGTCACTTTTCATTTTTTATTTGCTGTTACTATTAAAGTAACTTCATTACTATTGGACGAACTTCTGACTGCAGCTCGACTTCACTGCTACTAACCGAGAGCCCACAAAACGGGCATCTAACAGTGCGCAGTTCACTGTTACGCTCAGTAACAGTGAAATAAACAGAAATCAAAGATTAAGATCATTTAAAAAAAAAAAAAAAAAACATGTCCACATTTTTGGTGTGCCTTACCTTTCGGCGGCTCGGTTCTGCCCACACTAACAAACTGGAGAGAAAGGTGCAGAACGGCATGGATGAAGAACTTCATCAATCAGAGTGAGACGCTGATTAAAAGTAGGTTTTTGCCAGGACCTGTGAGTTGTCTTCCTCCAGACCTCATTGTGTCTGTAAATTCACCCCGGATCATGCCGGCTATTATTATCTTCTTTCTCTCCTTCATGCAATAATAAGCAGCCCCCGTGTCAGGAGCCCCGAAGGAACTACAAAGGTGGTGTCTTGTCAGACAGAAAAATAAACAAGGATTTTAAATAATTAATAAACAAACAAATTGTGAGATGCTAAAAAAGCTCCGTCACACCGGCGGCGAACCGGCGGTGATTTACTCGGATTCTGGAGCTGCAAAAAAAATGTATCACAGCTTTCATTTCTTGAGTCGGGGGGGAAAGGCAGACTGCAGATCTGTAGGTGGATTTCAGCTCAAATTCGTCACCGTCTTTCACAGTTGTGTTGATGTCACAGTCGGTTGAGTCAGTTAAGTCTTTATTTCCAGAACACTGGCCCAGCGTGTGCCGTCTCATTGTTGTCATTGGCTCTCTTCTCAAAACAAGATCCCTTCAAGTTCAGTCTCACCAATATTTATGGTTTTGATGTATTTATTCAGGAAACGAGCTGATGTGCCAGAAGGTCATGTCGGTTCTTGTATATTCTAATAACTTATGCATCTTAAAGGTTTGTTTTGCACCTTGGCTTGTGTTTTAAATTCAGTAGCACCAAGTTGCAGATCTGAACGCGTTTGGGTTTTTTTGTGTTATCAATTCATCCTTTTAGGGCCACAAGAGGCTTCAACCTCTTTAAGCATAAAATGGACAGAAGGCAGGAGTCATCCTGCACAGACTACCTGTCTAGACGGAAGCTCACATTCACTCCCATCTGCACTTTCATATCTCCAACCCCCTGACCTGCATGCTTTTTTCAAAAAGGAAGTAAATGAAATACAGGCAAGGCTGCACCCTCGGCAGCAACTTAACTGCTGCAACACAATTTGGTGTGTTTCATCTGCTCTGATCTAATCAGGTAATCTGGCACCTGCGTTGTCGCTCTCTGTGGGGCTTAAAACCTCCTCCAGTGAGACACTGTGTACTTTGGCTGCGCGGTGCGGCGGCGCCGGTGCCGGTGTTCGCCGTGACAGGAGTGTGCCTCTCACAGGTCGGCGACCCAGCTCCAGGCAACGGGAGTGGCGCCGGCCAGTGATGCAGGGCAGCGGGAGGTCTGCTGCAAAATAGCGGAGCTGCCTGCGCTGGGCTGATGATGCGGACATGGCTCAACGGGAGACTGATCCATGAGCCGGGCCCCTCCCCCCACCCCACCCCCACCCCTGATGAGGAAACTCGGGGACAGACTGAGAGTCTGACAGCCCCGTGAATCAGCCGAGTGACGGATGGTGAAAACGGAGAAAACATTTTTGAACGCCAGGCCGTCCAGATGAATTAAAGTCTCCTTTGCGGATCCCACCCTAATTCCCTCATTTGGAGACATGTTTCCCGTCATGCTGTTATCTCCCTGGCGAGCTGGACAAACCTGGAGGGAAGAGCTCTGCAGCTCCAGCATGTCAGATCTGACTCTGGAAGTTGGACAGTTCTCTGAGGAGGAGTTCTTTCCATGTCTGCATCTATTTGCTTATCTCCAGGAAGCAGAGCTGTACACACCTTGCTTTGATGGGACCAGAACATAATTTATGTTGGGATGCTCTTTCCCCAAGCTGCCATTACTATTTGACTCTATAGGACCTCATGTTCGTCCATCTTTTTATCCTCAATCGGAGGTTTCGACCTAACAGAATAACCTGAGCAGCTGAAATGACTCCAGTCACAGGCCAAAATATGGATAATTTATATGTGTAACCAGTTTCAGTGAGCTCTGACTCCAAATCAAGGGTGTCGAACTCGTATTAGTTCCAGTTTCATTAGATCCAGATCCAGCTGAGCAAGAAACTTGGAATAGAAGTAATGAGACGTGAAGCTTTGAGAATTTATCAGTTGTTTATTTAACTATACTATACTTTTCAATCTCATGAATTTTGCTTCTCAGTCGGTAGCAGCGAAGGTCATGAGACTTTGCAGGCTTCAGTGTGCATGTTTTCACCAACTTGCCCTCATGCTAATAAAAACCATCTTCTGCTACCAGCATCCGATCGCTTTGTCTTGATGATGACAGCCAAAAGAGCGCAGATTATTTTCCTTGTCAATTATTAACCTTATGTCACATTATGAGGAAACAAAGTATCCAGAGTGTGTCCACACAACTCCTACCCAACTTCTACCTATTTGTGTGCAACTGCTGTTGAGAATAATCAGTGAACACTCCTCACAATAGTCAAACACTATTACACCAGCCCTCTGATAGGAACACTCTATTGACTGCGAGCGGTTTTCATCAGTGGAATATCAAACAAGGTGCCCCTTAGCTGTTTTCTCAGTTTGAGGAAAAAAAAAACCCCAACGTGTTTTGGGTTCGGATGCGAGGTCAGAAGACCTTAAAAGCACCATTCCACTGAGGAGGCTACCTTGGTACAATGAAACGAATGCGCTTACAAAAACAGCCCTACAGAGGTCCAGGGCATCGAATGCGGCTCCTTTAGTGAGCCGAATGAAACTCATTCATGTGTGTCTACCTGGGAGTTTTCACCTCAGTCAGATCAAATCAGATCCATATTATTGAAATTTGGAATACTTTGCCCTCTGATGAAAATGAGGACTATGCTCTCTCTTTTTGGATTTTCACACCAGCAATCTTTTTGCATACCGAACCATGAAGGGCTTTGTAGATTTATCATATTTACGAAGATTCTCCACAGTCCACAACAGCCCAAGGAAGTAACATTTCCAGCATAAAAGAACAGAGGAATTGTATGCGGGACTGGCTGGAAATACATTACTTGTGCCACTAGTGGAGTTATTTATATGCCTAAATGCCCCTGTGGCTTAATGTAGTGGGTGTGAATGGGGGGGAACAAGCGACAAGTAAAAATTGAGATCCCAGAACAGAAAGTGCTCTTGAAGAGAAGCCCAACTCCTCTGTGGTGAGACATTTTCTGGATTAGAACCCCATTTTCCCAAGTAGATCGGAAATTCCCAAATGCAACGTGATGATGGCAAAATTGTCTCAGTCTAAACGTTGATGACTCACTTTAATAACATATTAAGTCGATGCAATGGGTTTGAAGAAGTAAATATTTTCTGAGCGATGGTTGTTCCACTCTGATCTCGCATGAAATGCACCCAGAATCAGTAACCATGTGTATGAAACAGACTGCAAGAACAGGCGCCGGAGATGAGTGACGGCTCTGATTATGTCGGATTTTTTGCATTCTGACTTTGTCTCATTACTTCTGTTTACTGTGATGAAGACACGAGCTGAAACACTGATTGCTGTTTTAGCACTGCTGCTGTTTGAATCACGGTCTGGGTTGTGGTCGCGGATTATTGGATGCAGTACAAGTGATGTCAATGATGTGAGCCATTTTCTGTATCAGTTATCCAACTTTGGAATGGGGCGTCTTTTATCCAGTCAACACTGGGTGATGGCAGGCTACACCGCTGATAGGTCACCGTCCATCAGGACTCTCGTTGGCTTATTTTCAGAATAGGCGACGTGTGTCACAAGGTCTGTTTGACAGAGGCTGAAGGCTAAATCACTTCAGTTAGTTCCTGAGAGTGTGAAGCTTCTTGTGTACACAGATCCCACAACAGTGGTGGACAAAGCCCCCCTATCTTTCAATTTATTCAGAGGGTAACATAAAGAGAACCAGCTTTCCATGATAAAGGCAGCAAGCACCTGGACATTTATTCCAGTATAAATAATCGCACCAAGAAATAGTCAGACTTTAAAGATAAATGCGACATTATTCTCCTTTAGCTCCTGAAAGAAGCTAAAGGTCACCCCTTCATACGAATTCATACTTCTAATTATACTAATTCAAACCTAACCTGATGGAGCCCATGTGCAACGTTTATATTCTGCATTTGAATCATGGTTCACAAACGACTTAAAGTCATTTCTGAACCCATGAAAGAAGAATGGATAATACGGATGATGGCTCCACAAGCGTCTCGCGTATCTCGTCAGTGAGGACTTGAGCCGACAAAACCTGTAACGTGGGTTTCAGGAACTCGCCCCCGTCTCAATATGCGTTTGATTCATCGTACGGAACAACCCGGGTGACATAAAGAAACCCGCAAAAAAAAAAGAATTGTTTTCATTTCAAAAACAAATCTGTGCCCAGTTGAATAAAATGGCTCTTAACTGTAGTATTTTGAAGGCATGTCCAAATCTTTTTTAAGGTGGCTTGTAATTCTTCTCTAACACCGCCTGAACTGCCACTTATCGGCACACGCTGGATTACACAAACGCGCGCTTCACGCACATATGACGTCACCGCGCTTCAATTCAAACTTCAGGAAACGAAAGCGTTGGTTCGTAGACGGACGCGACGCAGCCTGACAGTTATCAGTGCAAAGCTTCATCCCTGTTTGTTCGAGTCGTAAAGGTTGGTTCTACATCTCTGTTTGTAACGTTTGATTCGGGATGAAAAAGCAGGAAAACTATTGATAGTTGTGTTTATGTTTAGGTGACTTTAAAGGAAAGCTGTCTGATTGTGTGGCGTCTGTGAAACGTCTTTGTTACAGAGCTTTCTGAGTATTCTTATCTTTTATTAGACACCCCTTAAAAGTGTGTGTAAATAAAGCAGCTACTGAAATATTGTAATGTGGGCAGTGTTTAAGTTCGGGAAGAATATAATCTTGATGATGATCTTAACTGAATAGCTCATGAATTATATCAAAGACTAACTGTTGAGAATGTAACACATTCAATTGTACTAAAAAAACAAAAGTTATTTAATATTCAGTGCATCTTGTTTTTGTTTATGTAGGTTGTTCCAGCTTAGGACTAGCAGAGCAGCCATGACATCCAAAGGGGCCAAGGAGACCATTGTGTCCAGGCTGGGCTTCAAATCAAGCAGCTCGCCGTCCAAGGCCGAGGTGGAGCTGGACAAAGTCAGGAAGGAGAACGCTCACCTGAGGAAAAAGATCGACGAACTGGTCAAACGGCACATCAAACCTCCCGATTCGGACAAGAGCAAGCTGCTGGAGGTGCAGGAAGTGATGGGTGTGATGCTGCAAGCCCGTCAAGACGTTTGACTGCTGTTTTCGGGGTTTTAATGTGCGTGTGTGTGTGTGTGTGTGTGTGTGTGTGTGTGTGTGTGTGTGTGTGTGTGTTGGTTTTCAGAGGATCCTTTCCCTTGAGACGCTTCGAGAGAGAAACAATCAGCAGCTGCTGGTGAAAGAGCAGGAACTGGAAACCCTGAGACAGCAGCTGACAGCCAGAGGAGGAGAGGTGTGTGTGCACGACACCTCTCAGGATTATAACGTTAAAAACTGCACCTACAGTCATTGCTCATTCAACCGTGGCGTTTTCTGTAAACATGCATGTATAGATCCACCTTTGGATCCCTCCCAGGGTGGCACTTTTCTGGTTGTGTCTCCTGGAGTATTCCTCAAAATTCTGGAAATTAGTTGCAGCCCCTGGCATTGTGTTGGTGGCATATGTATTGCTGGCAGTAGACGACTGTCAGCGAGGAGGCGGGGGGGGGTCTCGTACTTGAATCTCAATGAGCTGACACCGAAACAGTTGGGGTGGGGGGGCGCTTCTTTCCCAAAGTGGCAGCATCTCAGCAGAGTGAAGTTTAGACATCGAGCCAAACCCGCATATTAACACATGTGCTGTTCACTTGACACTTACAAACTATCAGTGGCTATCATGGGCCTGTGAGAGCACTGGCATTCGTTACTTGTTTATGACACTGCTGTGGGAATGCTATCCGTTTGAGGTGGTTGCTTAACCATGTGAAGCGTCTTCTGCCACCGCACAAATTGTTTCTTTCTAATTCCGTCCACAAAAAAACGGCATCCGGCTAAACTGGTACGCGGAATATCTGCGTCTTCCTGCGCGTGCACGATTAATCACACTTGCCTCTTCCTCGCAAACTTTCATCAGGAAAAGTGCTAAAACCAGAACTGCTAAGTGGGCACGACTTGTCGGCCATGTAACATCAACCGTGTGAAGAACATAATTGCTGGAAAAACATAGGAACAGGCTTTGTTAGCAGACTGTCTGGGCTAAAACAGAGGGTGGCGGGGGGGGGGGTTAAAAAAAAACCCCATCAGGTTTGACATAGATGTTGCAGAGCCTGCTGGAGTTGTTGGGTTATTTTGCGCGGTGTGTTTCAGGTGGTTGCATCGCTGCAGGCCCAGCTGGAGCAGCGGAGGAAGGAGGCAGAGCAGAGGGACGCGCTGTTCCAGCATTTGTCACAGGAGACGGAGAATCTGAAAAACAAGCTGGCCACCGTTTCTGCCCGATGCCAATCCCTGGAAACCCAGGTGGCGGTAGGTCGACCTCCCCGCCTCAATACTTGTCTGGATGTTCTAATTAGTCAGGCAAAGAAAGGCTCCCCTCCCCTCCTGAACTGCAGACCCCGTTTTTTTTATCATTGGGGAGAAGCAGCGCTCTCCTAATAATGTAGTTGGATTTAAAACTACATGTGCTGGCAGGTCATTAAAAGTATTAATGGTTTCATCATACTCGGTAACCCAACTTCTAGTCATGGATGAATAAACTATGGATATTACAAATGGTTTTTTGCTTCGAAATGAGGAGACGTTTTTTTTAGAAAGCCCGTTATGGCTGCGAGAGCCAAAAGGCCCCCCCCCATCCCCCCGCCTTTTATTTCCAGGAACCATTGAGGTGCAGAGTTGGTTAAGCAGTTAAATTTCTCTGACAGGATATTTTATCCTTTTAAATCTTGTACCAACTTTCTGTCCTCATCCTCAAATTGTAAAATCTTCATGTGCAATTTTATTTCATTGCTGCTTCTGTCTTTAATTTCCTCTCAAATTGTTGCAACTTGCGTCTGATTGGGTTATTTTTTTGGCATGTTTGAGATAAACTGCACTCTAAAACAGCCTTGAGATGACATATAAATGTGGACTGTATTTATAGCCAGAGACAAAGTCAGTCTATAATATAATGGAACATTTATTGGTCGCAGAGAGCATTTGAACTGCTTTACATCGTTTCTTGCATCACATCAGTGGTTCAGTGCAGAATGTTTTTTTTAGCTATGACTGCAGAGCAGGTTTTGTCTGCAGATGCAGCTGTTCTCTGGCCCACAAGGTGGCAGCGTGTGGCCTCTGACTGTCTCTCCAACAGCTGCCGTCGGTTCCTTCTGTTGTGTGCTGATGATGTCTCCAGTGATTGACCCGTCAAAGAGAAACATGAGAAACATCAACGTGTTTTCCATAATCGTCCTTTTTTGTTGTTAGTTGCTAATCCCTTTGCAATAGCGCCTCCCAGCATGTCTTTATGGTGGGTGGGTGGGGGGGGGGTAAAATGGCTTCACACTTTCTTTACTAAGATTGTGGGATTTTGAAGTACTTTGAACTCATTGATGCAACACCCTTTGGTGAGTCTGTAGTCTCCATTTCTCACATTATTCTCTTTCTGAGGGCGGCCCTTTGAAGCCGCGGGTACAGCAGGTCCTGCTGCACCTTCTAGACACTTTCCTTAAAGATTCTCCCCGGCTGCCGGAGAGTCTCCGGTGGCAAAATTGCAAGTAGGAACTCGAGGAATTTGGTGGGCAGAAGGTTCAGTTCTTGTCCCCCAAAAAAAGTATATATATATTTGTTCCTGTTCATAGTGAATCCAACTTTTGTTTTGAAATTCCAGGACGACCTCTTGCAGAGTTGTCTCTGCAGCGTGTGTTATCTTGATTCCCTTCCATCACTTGCGAGGAAAACCTCCAGGCCTGTTATTCAGCGATGCACTAAACAGTGTTATCACAGTCCTTTCTTTTATCTTCTTGCTCCTTTTATGGTCGTAGTTTTGTATCAGTTGAGGCCAGAGCCAAAAGAATCGGAGCATCCGGAGAAAGCAAAGCGCTTATTTTTACAAGGGGGCGAACAGATTTTGTTCTCAACGCTGCTTTTTTCTTCTTTTGTTACAGATAAAGGTCAACAAAATGTGTGAGATACCGTCTCTGAATGTAAATGCTCCTCTATAGTTCTCATATCACTCAAAGCGTGCTTTTAGGCTTGAGGAATACAAAGAAAACTGTGTCCGGCGCAAGTCGCTGGTTGCAGGCCTATGGTGCTTTTTCAGTGTGTTGACGTTGCTGTCTTTTACCTCCCACCTCAAGGGGATTCTATTGTCTTTGTGCCTCGTTGGTGATGTTCCAGGATTACGCACGACTTTCCAAGCACTCGCTTTAGCTCGTTTTGCATTACTAGAAATAATCTGACCAGGAGACCCACCAACCTCCTCCCTCCTGGATCCGCCAAAGCTCCTCGTAGGCTCAGCTTATGGGACGTGCGTTTAAATCCATCTTGAAAAGTTGACGAGCTCACTGGGCCTTAGCACATAGATGATCATTTAGATGCTTAGCGCGGCAGCACCGTAAAGGAGTTTGCTACAGCTTAGGATTTGGGTGGGATCAGACATGAAGTCTTCAGGTTATGAGATGACTGACTTGTCCTCGAGGGATGGATGTCGAGGAAATGTCCCTCGAGCTGGTCACGCTGGTCTTCTGGCAAAGTGTGTAGGAGGGGCGAAAAAACTTGTGCTTTCTTGTGTTTTTTCTCTCGCATGCATTATTAAAAATTAAGAAGATGAATAATTTAAACCAGCAAGCCTCCATGTGATTTTTAAGCCTTTGGCAGCCCGGCAGATTTCACTGTTTGTCAAGATTCCCGTCTGAAGACTGAGAAGCTCACACGAGAAGTCAGTCAAAATGACGGCGTCCATCATCTGCTTTTAAGCACAACTTCAGAAGTCTCATCTTTATGCGGTGACGGCATGACGGCGAGTATAGCCACCGAGGACGTGCACAAACACACAGCTGCTCGGTGACGCCTGAGCCAGAAATCTGTGATTATGCGGGCTCAGAAGTGATGTGCGATCTGAAACAAATCCGGCGCGTTTGCATTCACGCAGGTTCGGACGAATGCTCGTATTGCAACCCTGCAGCCAGCGCTGCCATTGTTCTGATGGTTTCCAATTTCTTCCTTGTAAAACGGACAGGTTCCACCTGCGGATGCGGCAGCGATTCAAGAACAATTGAGAGATGTGAGTTTTAGTGTCATTTGTTTTAAAGCATGCATGTTGATAAGAGAATTCTTGTCTATGAAACTACACTGTTCTTCCTTTTGTCGAGCTAATTCACCTAAATTTGAGGTACTTTTTTGCTTATCGAGTGCGCTCATGTTTGGCTTGGCTCATTGGGGCGTTCATGTTGGACAAGTTCCCCCCCCTCTTGGAGTTCCACTCCAACTCTCCTCTCCATCAAACAGTTTGTGTGGAATCATCGAGCCTTCCAGCACGGGAAGGGATTTACAAACGTCCCGTCTTCACAGGGTCTTTAGATCTTGGCGTGATGACAAAACACTCTTCAAAAGCAAAGAGCAGAGCGGTGCGTAAATGTCAGATTTAAATGAGGTTCCACCTGTCGCCGCAGAACCAGGTTTGCATCATTTATAACTAATTTGGGACCTCACATTGACTTTTTCATGAACTTCAGTGTTTTTACTGGTTCGCGCAGTCATTCGAAATTTGGAGGGACGCACTTATAACTGGAAGCACTTGAAGCGCCAATCCCTCCTGCTTCAGCCTCTTGTGCACCGAACTCTTAAAGGGCCACACACGCATATAACGTGCCACAAAAATGTTTATTTTTATACATTTGGATAACAGGATGAGTCTTTTTTTCATGTTTTCTTTACAAGATGCAATTGATTTAATTGGTTTTCACAGTTTTGCCAATCGAGCTTTTAGCTGCGGAGTGCAGCGCATGACTGTCGCTGGCTGTGCATCTGTTCACCAGGCTCTGGAGAAGAACCAGCAGTGGCTGGTGTACGACCAGCAGAGAGAGGCCTACGTCCAGTCGGTGCTCGCCCGCGCAGCGGAGCTGGAGCAGCAGCTGGCTCAGGCCAAGCAGGCGCAGCCCAAACAAGAGGGCGAGTCGGAGGCGGACAAATGTGAGGAGGATCTGAACGAACGACTTCTGACATCCTCGTATCTCTCACAGCTGTCACGTAGGAATATATTCGGCTGACTTAATTAAAAAACCAAAAGTTAATTTAATGAGCTGTGACACTTGGTGAAAAGGGGAGGTTCGACAAATGTATTCGGTTTGATTCAGTTATTATCTTTTAGCTACGGCGTTAAATATTAAAGGCATCAGGCTTTGAGATGAGAGAGGTAATAATGCCAGGATTGAAATATGAGCAATGAGTCGCTGTGAGGATGGTTTAGTTGCTGCAATTAGATCGTCAGACTGTTTATAAATTTCTCACATTATATATGCAAAGTACCATTTGTGTTCACAGTGAATGTCTTTGATTTAGCTTCTTCATTTGCACGCTAACACTTCATTTTATCTTTGGCGCTGCCGCTTCAGCTGGTCCGGAGAAAGAGGCTCAGCTGAAAAGCCGCGATGGCCAAAAGCTGCTGGAGGTGCAGAAGGAACTGCAGGACCAGAAAGATCAAGTCAGCAGAACCCAGCAGGAGCTCAATGTGCAAAGGGAGCAGGTGAATATGACCAAGACTTCATCAGTCATGAGAACAGGGTTCCCAAGTGTCCCGTGAATTAATCCCCAGTTGTTTTAAGTCGCTTTCCTCCCTCTGCTTCTCTGCTTTGTGAGGGAAAGCTTCAGGTTTTGCAGACACGCGTCTCTCTCAGCTCCTAATAGACAAAATGGAGCTCCAGCTTCCCAGTTTGGAGCTGACATGGGAGGCCAGCAGCCAATCAATTTAGCATGTTTGCACTTGACTCAGACTGAGATGTGGTAACTTCTCAGACTCTGGTAAGGACTCACTTTTCCCAAGGAAGCACCTCCAGCCACAACTTTCACTTCAAAGCAGGCAGTGAAAACTGGAGACTTGCATGCATTTCTACTGCTGCCAGTTCCTCCCGCTAAGTGAGTGGGATTAAACATACATTTGCTGTCAAGCTGAAAAGTCCTGGAAAATCATTTCAAAGAGAGTGGAAACCCTTAAAAAAACCCTTTCAATCTCCATTGAAATTACTTGGAGGGTTAATGGTATTCAAACCCCTTCAGGGATTCTTTCAATACTGAATCAGCGTCTATTTCGAAAACACAGATCGTCCTTAATGTTTGTCTTGTTTTGAATACATGAGGACGGACAGATTTAGACCTGCTATACAAATGATGTTTTTCTTGCTCTGCAGACTTTGAAGGCTCAAGCCGAGCTGCGGTCTCAAAAGGAGCAGGTCGCCCGGGTCCAAGATGAATTGTTCGCCCTGCAGAGGAAGTACGAGGAGAAGAGCGGCGAGCTGTCCTCCTCCCTGAGGAGGTACGAGGAGAGGAGCAGGGAGCTGGAGGAGGCCAAGGTGCAGCTGCAGGCGGAGCGCCTCAGCAACAGGTGAAGCAAGCATGTCTTTGCTCCAAACTGAGATTGCAGCGAGATGAACACAGTTAACCAGCGCTCTATTTCACCTCCATCAGCCAGTCAGTTTGTTGTTCCAGTGACAAAACCGTTGACATGGTCGCGCCGACTGCCGCCAACTCCAAAGCTGTGCTTCCACTGTGCCTCCTTGTTTTGATACCAGAACGTATTTTAACCGCGCTTCTACCTGCAGTGGCAGCAGACAGGTTGGAAGGCACCGACTTTGTGGTTAAACTACCTGGAATGGGGGAGGTGGGCAAGCAGGGGTGGGCAGTGGTCTCAGCTCCTTTCTCCTGCCTCCTCAGCTCCACCTCCCACCGCTGCAGAATCGTGCATTTTGAAACAAAAACAGTGTTTTCTTTGTGAAGTTAAACCTGAAATACCACAGGAAGCAATCTCCCATGCTGGCTGGGGCTGCAGGGCTCCAGCCTTCAAAATTCCAACCCAGCTGGTCCATAACTTGTTCAATAAAATAGTCCAAAAAAAACAATTTCCTGCCTGCTATTCGAGGTTGTTTGAAAATCTTTCGTTTTTAATTCTTAAACAGGACAGAATTTCACAGTTTATTAATATTCATGCATGTTACATAAACATTGCATCCAGACATGCTGCGTGTGAGGAGAGGAAGGTGTCCTCTGATCGTGCAGACAGAATGAGAGTGGAGCTGGAGGCGATGGACACCAAGCTGGAGGAGGAGAGGAAGAGATCCGCCGAACTTCTCCTGCAGGTGAGCGACCCGCTCGCTCTCTGGCTACTTCAAGGCTCTGCGTCATGTTTCTCAAAGCTTTTTACACCTTTATATCAAAACACGGATAATCCACCCTTGTAAGACTGAATATAATAGAGGAGGGCTTCGGTCATTGACGGTTTACAAGCTTAAGTTCAAACAGAAATGGGAGCTTGTTTGAATAAGAGTAAATTCCAGGTTTGTTTGTGTTGGAGATGGGCTGTAATAACGTGTTCCAGCACTGTGCAAATGTATTCATCACGCCCTGATAATTTGGCCTTCGCAGGTAAATGTGCTGCAGAAGTCTCTAATCAGCCAAAATGAAGAGCACAGGAGAATTTCCGCACTGGAGCAACAGGTAACACTTTGCATGCATTTAATAGAAATTGGCTCCAAACTACAGTCTGAACAAACAAAAAAACCCTCCATCAAGGGATGTGAGTTCACAACTTAGCCATGACATTCTTGTATTTTTGAACAAACAATTTTCTCAAAGGCAAAGTGTGGCTGTTTACGGGAGGATTAGGTTTTAAATAGTGGAAATGAAAACTGCAAATAAACAGCGACTCCCAAAAATTCCTCCGTCCCAACATCCTCCGCCCCAATTATGGGCGAAAAAGCTGTCAGCACAGCCTGTTGGCTCGTGGCAGGAGCCTGAAGTGAGTGGAGTTTCTTAGGAGTAAGTGCAGTCCAAGCTGTTCCCACTTGTGCTATGTACTCCTCATATATTTCCTCCCCTCCTCAGATCCAGCTCTCTGCCAAGGACTTTGAGAATGAAAAAATTGATCGTCAGAGCATGCAGCACCAGTTACATAAGGTGCTGAAGGAGCTCCGCAAGGCCCGTGATCAGATTGCCAAGCTGGAGTCGGCTGTGAGTGTTGCCACACGTCACCGCCGTATGTTTGTTCCGTGTCGCAACCAGTCGCTCTTGCATAAAACCCCTTTTTGACGATGTTGATGTCATTTTATCTGCCAAAAAGCGCTTATACGCTGAGATTTTGATGGTTTATTTTGAAAAACGAATGGAAAGAGAATCACAATGTCCTAAAAGTGAAGGTGAATGAGTGTAATTTGTCTGAGTGGGGACACTTGACTCTGTTTTCTGTCCTCAATGTTTTGACCACAAACCACCGCCGTCTTTGAATCGACGTGAGGTCGTGTCCTGCCTTTCAGAAGCAACAGAACGCCCGCTTCTCAGAGCCCAGCTCGTACAACCGGCTGGACTTGGAGCGTCTGTGCATCGACTCTCCGCCCGGCCCCACGTCCCCGTCCAAGGGCGCCAACCTCCTGGACGAGAGCTTCCTGGAGTGCCCCAAGTGTCGGGCCTCGTATCCCACCAGCCGCCACAGGGAGCTCCTCGCTCACATTGACTATTGCATGGCCTAAGCCGTCCACGGCGCGGCCTGAGGGGTGAAGCTGGGCCTGGACGCCGGCAACCTCTCCTCTTGATCTGAAGCGTCTGCCGCGTACTCCCCAGTAGCACTCTGAGAACCCCATAAATGGGCAGTTTCTCGCAGCGTCGTTTTGACACCTTTTTTTTAAACTACTGCCAACAAGCTACTTCGACAGCATCCTGCTTTCATTTTGATTTCTTAAAGGTGCTTAAACGGCTCTGTTGCTCACACAGAAAATGATAATGAAACACTTGTCATATTTCGTCAGTGATCATTATTCACAAATTATGATCACTGCGCACACAATGGGACTTATCGGAGGGTATTTTTCAACCATTACCGACGACTTTGGCTGTTTGTCTTCACTCCAGCGTTCTTGTATGAGACTCATACAAGTAGAACATTCATTTTAATGTTGGTTTTGTTAGAAAAGGGAAATCGGTTTATTCGTAGATTCAAAATCGGCCTTTTTGGAAAGACTTTTTGTTCTCATGATCAGCATTTACTGACAGACCAAAGATGGGATCATTTACCTTCATCCCGACGATCATGACAGTGTTTGTGAAGCTCTTGAATGTGGATTTTGTTTGTAAGCTGTGTTTTTGAACCAAGTATTTATTGGCGTGGGATTCGTTTTCATTTTCCAAGTGACTTCCTGTTTCCTTTTGGCTTTGTTTTTTCATGTTCTCCCGAAAATCGTGTGCATCTCTGACGTCTTTGAGGGTGCCGGGAATATTTTATTTGCGCTAAAGTTTACAAAGTAATCTCACCGATAAACCTGCTGTTTTAGCTCCACGTTTCTACTCCGAGTCTGCGTAACAATCTTCTTCTTGGTGGGTTTCTGTGCAACAGTTTTTTCTCGGCTTATGTAATGCAGCTTGCATATTTGTATTGTTCTGTACAGAGAGAAGTTTCTGGAAAGCAGCCGCAGTGGTCGTTTGCCATTTGGACAGGACTGACGTGAAGGACTAAATAACACGTTTATTTCTGTTCTGGAGGGTTTTTTTGCGTGTGTTCTCACCATTGCTGGCAAAACTCCCTCTCTTTATCACGCCACGCGTTACCCAATACGTCCCGAGCGGTCGCGCTCCGTTCCAAAGTGTGCCGCCGTCTCCCTTTAGCCTGGCGGAACTCGCCAAACCTAGAGGGCTGCGAATCGTGACCAAGATCTTTGTCAGCGGCCGCGCGGTCTCGTTTGCTTAACTCTGACCAGACCTCGCTGCCCCCGGTGAGCTGAGCTGATCACATGTGGCAGGCTGTCCGTGTGCTCGTCCCCGTTGGCGTGGAGCCCGCTGCCGTCCGCCACCTTGACTTTTCTTGCCCTGCAGTCCTGTGAGGCTGGAATGAGATTGCAAGAGTTAATTCCCTGTACTAAACTATTTAAGGCAGAGATTAGTAAAGGTTCTCTCAGTAGGGGGAAAAAGGGTTAAGGTGCCTTTTATTCCTGCAGCCTGGGCAATGTGACTCCATAGACTTAAGATGTACAGACGGACGGACGCTGCTGTACAGATTATCCTATAGGGGAACGTCTTTTTGAAGAATGCAGTGTTGAAATTGCACCAATTTACCCAATTTTGGATCATGTCTGTGTTTTAAATTACCCATTTTATTTTAATTATTTACCTTGGAGATGTTTGTTTTTTTGCTGTGCTCTGTACTGTACAAAAATGTGCAATAAAGATTTAAAGCTCCATCGAGCAGAACAGTCGTTTGTAAATGTTATGTAAGCAGACGGAGTGCAGCGGGGTGTGTGCACAAACTTCCAAACGAATCCATTCAGCAGATGCTGAGATGGTTTATTGTTGCGGCGAGAAAAAAAAACTCGGGACCGCCGGTGGCACTCGATAAAAGTCGGGATTGCAAAAGTCAATGCGATCAATAAGCGCTGCGGGTGTGTGCACAGACCGGTGGCATTACATCTGCTGGCTGTCAGGGTGTCATGCTGAAAGCCAAAAATATCAACCTGCTGGGGACACTAAAGAAAAGAGAGAGAGAGAGAAAATCATCATTCCAGACTGCTGAGACGTTTCAGTCCGGACAAAAGCGGAGGATGAAGTTGAGAGACAGTGAAACGTTACCACAGGAGGTGCCGCGCCGCTCGGCAGACTTCACGCGAGTGATTTGACGCCTCGGAAATAGACGGAACGTGACTCCGAAAGCGGAAAAACTGTCAAGATTGCCGGTATGAAAAGAACTAATGATGAAGAGGAGGAGGGTCTCACCTCCAGGCAGCTCTCAAGACCACAGGATGAAGTAAAAGTCGGAACGTGATTCGTCTCGCATGTGGGTGCAACAACCTGCCAAGTGAAGACCCCCCACACACACGCCCCTTTTGCTGCCTAGAATTGAACCTGGCTGTTTGTCACAGGAAGCTGCTGTTCGGAGCTTATTTTTAATAAATTTTTTTCATCAGTTCTTACACATAACACCCCCCCCACACACACACACACACTCGCCCCCTGACTTTAACACAGGAACAGAGAAGTAAAAACTGAATCGGAAGATCCGGTATGGGCTGTTTTATTTCAAAAAACCTGAATAATAAGTTTACACCAAACAAGTACGAAACAGAACTGCTCTCATATGAAACGCGCACGTGCCCCAAACACACTTTTGTGCTACATCCTTCAGTGTCAAGGCAAAGCTAGTGACTCATGAACCTGTTTCATTTCGCGGTGACACTTTGGTAGAGTTCACGCTCATACTGGCGTATTGTTATATTGTACAGAAAAAAACAACCCACAACGCTGTTTTTTCAGTGGTCTGATTTGATTCCAGGAATAAAAAGACTGATAGAATTCTGCAGTCTGTACGCAAAATAACAGAAAAACAAATCCGAGAGCGTGATTGTCAACACAAAAGCAAAGCGTTTTCTTTTTACAGTGTTGTCATGTAAATATGACAGTTCATAGCGTGCTGGTTGTTTTGATACTAGTGGAAAGATGGACTGCTGTCTGTGGGGACAGCCGGAGACAGTTGAGGTGACTGAGTCGAGGTGGGAGTCGGTGAGGGATCAGCAGAGAGGCACACGGTCCCGAGGGTGAGGAGATGGGGGTGGGGTGAGGGGGGGGGGGGTTGTTGCCGCTTCAGGAGGCAGACTCTGGTGGGGTGTTATCTGCGTTCTCACAGAAACCTGCAATGCAAAGGAGAGAAACGTTTTGTTGACTTAAAAAATATCCGAAACAGCAACCGTACAATTCGGAGGTCACGAAGATCCTGATGCTTTGGAAAGAAGGTTGAAAAAATGCACGTTTTGGGGGGTTTTGTAGTTAACTTGTGAGTTGATGTCATCAGTCGCTGATCAAGCTTTACACAACTAGTTAACCATTCATTTGCTCTTTGATCTTTTGAATGCCACAGGTTGACAAACAGCACAAATCGATGGCTGACCACGCCGCGGTTCCCTCTCCACCCACCGGTGTGTTCGACGCGTCTGTATTTGCCCAGCAGGCACATGGCCGTCTTCTTCTGCGTGACGATGGCCTGGTCCTCCGGCCTCAGGCCGGTCGGGTGGCGGGAGAAGATGAAGGAGTAGCCGTCCAGGCAGGTGCCGTCGCTGTCCACCTGTCTGCAGGAGTAGTGGATGGCGTAGTTGTCGTAGTCGGTGTCAATCACCCAGTGGTCGTCATCTGAGTGGGAGAGGGGGGGGGGGGTTAGATTTCTGTACGACTCAGAACTATTCTGTTGGGGGGGGCAGCGACACAAATCTTGGCCTTTTCCCTTTAAGATTTTTTCGAGCTGTCCTTAAGTAACAGTGTCAATAACCATTAAAGGACCCCCTTCCCCCCCACCACAGGGTCAGGTTTGGCTTCAGTGGGAAGGCTCTTGATTGCAGTCAGAGCCGCGATCAATAGATGGATTTATTCCAGAGAACACTTTGACCCTCTCCAAGCAATCATTTGGTTTGATTCATTGTGCCGGCGCAGGGTCACAGAGTAAACGCTGCGGCCGATGATTACATCAGATCAACAACGGGCTTAAGGTCAAGGATTGGCATTTTCAGCGCGATATCAGTTGCTCGACTGGCAAACAGCACGACTGATGTGGCGGAGAGATTTTTTCCCTGCCAGGCCGACCAGTCGAGGTAAAAAAAAGAAGGGATCCCACGACTTACTTCCTGTCTGCAGGTAGGAAGCGACTCCCCAGTAATTCATCCTGAACTTGGCAGGGTCAGGAGTGTCCTCGAAGGTGGCCAGCATGTCAGCGCACATCTCCCAGTTGCTGAAAGTCAAAGAAGGAAGACGAGATCACGAAACGGAAGGGAGCCAGTTCGCACATTTTTGGTTCACTGTCTGTGGTGGAAGAGGCCTCCGAGGCCTCCGCGGGATGGGAGCGAACCTACTTGAGGATGATGACTCTGCCCTTGGCGGAGGCAGTCATTTTGCCGTCTTCGCCGACCGTGAGCTGGGCCACAATGTTGTCGAGGAGGAACAGACCCTCTGGGTCCTTCTTTCCCACAGCGTACCACGTTCCCGCATACTGTGAGGAAGAGATCCGAGATTTCAGACTAACTTTCGGAACCGAAAAAAGAAAGGCATCGGATAGGGAACGTTATCGCGAGCGTCGTGAGGCTGACTCACCCGGGCTTTTTCAAAGTTCTGCATGACCTGGATGTTGGCTACCTGGCAGTCCTGTGCCCAGGACACAGCCAGAAGGCAGAGAGCGATGACGTACCGCAGCATTCTGCCTCAAAGGTGTGCCAAAAGGCAGAAAGTCAGAGGAGGAAGCAGTTTAGGGAGATGCAGTGTCGGCAGAAGTACAAGAAACAAATGGAATCACAGTCGAAAACAGATACATCAGGCAAACAACCATCGCGTCTTGTTTTCGAGCAAAAGTAAAACCCGAGCGAAACGCTTCAAACGTGCTACAATCTGCTTCTCCAGCAGTCCGCTGTCGTTGCATACCTTGTTCTCTCAGAGAGGGGAGCAGCTCACAGAGATCCTCTGCTTTTCCACTCGGGCTGCGGCCTTATATACAGCTGCCTGCTGTTGCATAATAACTTCTGGAGACCTGAAACTCCCCGGCTCTTCCCACAACTTCCTCGCCTTCCATTGGACAAACATTTACATAACTTTAGGCACCATTCCCATTGATTTGTGTGTGTTTTTTTTGCACATTTGCTCCCCCCTCCCCCTCGTGTGGAGAGCTCCCCCTGTTTTTTTTCCCCTCTTCTCACTTATGAAAGAAGTTACAGCCAGGGTGTTTCCTCAGGTGGAGTGTAATAGCGAGCACAGACTGAGCCCTGTTCCTGCACCGAAAGTATGTTCCAGACCCCCCGTATTATTTATTTATTTTCACGACAAAATGTCGAAGTAAGTGTGCCTGCCCCCCCACCCCCACCTCATCACTGTGATTACATCAGCTGTTGTTGCTTTTGCCTCCCCAGCACTGTGTTGGCCTAAATGGTGGGCAGAGTGCATTTGCACAAAACTAATCAGAGTGACAGAGAGGTAATTGTGGAGTCCAAAGTCTGGAGTCTCAAACCCATGTCAATAATGATGGGAAATGAGTGGCGGGTTTACAACAATACTACTGAGAAAGTATCGATTCATTTCTGTGTACTTCTATGTTTGTCAGATGCCGTCTCATGAAATATGAGCTGGAACTAAATGATGAATCGATGAAAAATATTGATGGTTTTGGGGTTTTGGACATCGTTCCTCAATGATTTCTACCTTTTTTGACCAAATCATCAAATCGTTTGGTAACAGTTACAACGAAACGTTGCTCTTTACTGACACAGCACCGTATATTCTCCTTTTAAAAAAACAAATGTGTTAGTGGGAGGAGAGCCAAACAGCGTGTGTAAGCTTTTTTCGCTCCTTGTACTGGGTTAGTGGAGCCAAGTTGGAGGTTCGAGGAAAACCGCCCCCTTTTTTTTCTCGCCGGTCTGGTTTTCATCTGTGTCAAATCCACCGTGCCAATTTTTTTTTTCTGTTTTTTAAAAAAATATATAAATCTCTGCAGTTGTTTTGCACTGAGATCACGTTACCAGTCCTCCGAGGGAACCATTCGATAAAAGAGCACAGCTCAGCCAAACATCTGCAGCTTGCATAACCGAAGCCTGAGCCAGTCGAGAAAAAAAAAAGCCCAGTGTAATCACTCTTGAGACGGTCATAATAGCAGCTGGAATGTTGCCAGAGGCGAGAGCATCCTTTCATAATCGTGAAGATTTGAGAGAGTCCATATGTTACGCTGCCAGCTTTTTGTCTGCGTTGAACATTTCCAGCGGAATGGTGGCGAGCGCTGGCGCTTATAGCTGGAGGAAAATGGTTGTTTTTGATGGGCTGTGAGGCCAAAGGAAAACACCTCATGGGTAAATATTCAGCGTCGAGCGGCACTTTGGACCTCTGAGGAGGTCAATAACAAAACATTTAGGGCAATCCAAAGAAAGCAGAGGAAGGGCCATGTTTGTCATTAGGTAATGTCAAGTCAATGCCTCTTGTCACAGCAGTCAGTAGAAGTCCAAAAGGTGCTGGTGCTGGTGGTGGTGGGGGCGGGGCATGGCTGCAATCTGGGGAGTTTAAGTCCGACTATTCTGTGTTCAACCTTCACCTGTTTTTATAAAAGATTAGGAGAGTTCTGGGAAAATAAACAGTTTCAAGACACTTTCTTGTGTCTGCAAAACTTTTCAGTGCTTTTGCTGGTGAGAGTGTGTTCTTTCAGCCAGTGTTTGCCTCCACTCTTGCGTTGTGGTGAGTCAGAGATCGGGAGGTCCATGATCTTCTGCAGAGTGGATTTAGAGTCTCCTGCGTTTACATATGGCTTCTTCTTCCTCACATGGTGTAACTTGAACTGAATGAATCAACGCGGTGAAATCCAGCACAGCAGCATTGGCCATGTCTCCAGAGCAGTTTCCTCTCGAAATGTCCTCATCACTCGAAGGCATGAGTCACTGTAGATGGTGGGGGTCTTCAAACATGTCACAAATTCACACCGCGGAACAGCTTCTCTGCCTGTTTTTTTGGCAGATCGGTAAACAACTGCCGCTCTTTGCCTCTCTAAAAAATGACCTGTGGCAAGCAGAACATTTGGTTGCGAGCGGCACCCCCATCTGTTTTCCCATTCAGACCACTTACGCTTCCAGCTTGAGCAGGTGGTGCCTCAAGTATCCGTCAAATAACTCATCAACTGACACCAGCAGCTCTCACAAACCTGAACGGATTGCTTTGAGTCATTACCTGTGATAAGATTTTGACACCAAGTTGTTCATTTCAGCATCGGCAGTGTGAATAGTTTTGCTTGATTTCGTGCTTCTTGAAAAGAGATTTCAATGTCAAGACAGTGTTGAGTGCTTACCCTCAAAAGAGGCATTTTTGGGGGGAAAATGCAGCCTATGTACAAGTACAATGAATCTTTTTCGTGTGATATGCAGCAGATCCTATATGCAGAGGAGTTGTCTGACGCCCGTCCGCTTGCCCTCGATTTTAGACACCTAGTCCCAAAGTGTTTCTCTCTGTGTGACACGGGCTGCTCTAATTTATTCCCACACACCCCCACACATACCTTTCCCTTTCGGAGTTTCTCTCTTGATAAGCTTTCCTTAATCCTTACAGCAGAATATCGTGGGGGAACTCCTTGTCTTGCCGGCCTGCCAGCAGCCAACCAGACAGCGCACTCGGTTAATAATAGCCAGCCATCTTTGTTTAGGGCCTTGTTCTCAGACATCCAAGTCCAACTAATTGGCTAATTTCCAGTTCTGGGACGGATCCCTTCATGATTTCATTTGCGCGCAGGTCGGCCACTCTCACCACCAGGACATTAGAGAGCCTCCGAACGACATCTCTGCCAGTGCCTGGTGCTATTTTGGTACTTCCTCCTCAGTAGCAACAATAGAACAGTGGTAATAGGTAATGCAAGGTTGACTCACAAGGAGGTTACTCGAGGCTGGGAGAGGTGATATCATGTCTCAAGACTGCTCCCAGGGTTTAATTAACAAGTGCTGTAAACAGTGTCACAGCTTTAGCAGCAGAGTAGTTCTCCAAGTTCAGGACCTGAAGCTTAGAGAGCCTGAAGTAGAATGATTTTACATTGGTTTTTTGAATAATTAGCTGTTCTTTGACATCCTGAAACTATTGTGGTGTTATTTTCAGCCTTACAGGCAGAAATCAATTGTGTAAAAGGTCAGGGTACTCCTTCTTTATTGATCCAATGTGGAAAATGACACGCTGCATTCGACCGATTTGGTTCGGATTTAACCTTTACCAAACGCAGGACCACAGTGGTACCGGGGATCAGTTGTGGGTTTTAGGACCCGCTGTGGGGGTGGCGAAGGTCGATATATGAGGTAACACTGGGACTCGAACCGGCAGCAGTCACAAGGTCGCCACGGGCAACAAAGATGTTGTCATCCTCACCAACGGGCCATCACCTAATCTGCATCTACTGTGAAAATCTGAAGAAATAACTCATTTCTTCCTTTGTCAAAGTTGGCTAAGGGACCAGAGACCACCAGTTGCACTTCTAAGTCTCTGGCAGACATCTCGGACCCTCCCAGAGAGGTCTTTGTTCTGTTTATTGTCTTCTCGGACCATAACATGGACTGACCGCTCCCATTTTACCTCGGAGAAAAACTGCTTTTGATTCCTGCCCAGTCCCATCACACCCTGTCCCAGTGAAGCCCAGCCTGCCATCTCTTACCTGCCAGCACTCCTCTCTGCCTCTGAGTGGCATCCTCCCTCTGGAGGGGAGGGATTGCCCGATATAAAATGATCGGCGTTGGGATTTGCGGGTTAAGGATGCTTAGAGCAGGGTTTTAATGGCGTGACGTCACATTAATTAGCGGCCGCTTTGATCCTTTCAGCCTCTTAGCCACACTTTGCCCTGTTCTGTCCGCCGGTGCACACGGGATGTGTCAGAGACTCCAGAAGGGACCGCGGAGGAGAATGCTCGTCCGCTCCCACCGACCCTACTGAGCCAGCCAGCCAGCCCACCCCCCCCCCTCCAATTTTGGGTGATGCTCCAGTGAAAACGCAAGCCGCGGATCCAAAACTACTCGTGCAACCATGGCAGACAAGGATAGCGTGGAGAAATACCTGGAGAACAACCCGCAGTTCGCCAAAGAATACTTCGACAAGAAGGTGCGCGCCGAGGCCCTGACGGCTGCCTTCTCGGGGACCGTGGACGTGAAGGACACCGCTTCCTTCAAGGATGTTAACTCGATCCAGGAGGCCGCCATCATCTTCGAGCTGGTGCAGGAACTGCAGAAACCGGACCAAATGGAGAAGTCCATGCACAAGGTGATGCAGAGGGTGGCCCTCATCCTGCAGGCCGACCGGTTGGGCTTCTACCTGTGCCGCTCCAGAAACGGAATACCCGAGCTCGCCACCTGCCTCTTCGACGTGACGCCGACGTCGAAGTACGAGGCGAACCTGGTGCATCCGCAGACGGAAATTGTGTTCCCGCTGGACATCGGGATTGTCGGCCACACGGCCACCAGCAAGAAGCCGCAGAACGTTCCGGACGTGACAAAGGTGAGAAAGCATGAAGGGGGCATCTGGCAGCGTTCGCTGGGATGCTCCAAGTGTAACATGCAATAATGACTTGTTGGAAAAAAGAGAACAAATTGAGTCAATTTTGGTGGGAATATTATATGAAGTGAAAGCTTATCAAAAACCTCCAGATGTGCAAATAATCCCTCAAACTTTCCCGACTGCACCATTTGATTTACACAGGCAGGACTCTTGGAAAGGTCGTGACAATAGGCTGGAGAAAAACATATTGTACTTTGTGTTTCCAAGAAAAAAAAAAATCAGCATCAAACTGTATTTTCTTGGAGGAAAAGTTAGTTTGTCGTGAGTATTTCAGGTGTGTAAACATGGTAATATTTCACTCCCAGTGTTAAATGCGGATGCGAAAAAAAGTGGAAATGTAAAATTAGTTGAACTCCTGCTGTGGACAATGCATGTAAATGTGGTTCAGAAGTGTCCAAGACTTTGAGTAGTTTGTGAGGAGAAGTGCCCGATGCTTTTATCAAGTGTATTCTCAATACCAAATAAGTAAAGCAAGTTTTACTTGAGCACGATCTCTTTGTTGCTCCAACATTTTATTTCTGTCTTTCTCCATCCAGAATCCAAAGTTCTCTGACTTTGTGGACAAACAGACTGGATACAAGACCAAATGCATGCTCACCTACCCGCTGGTTGTTGAAAAAGAGTGCCTTGGAGTCATCATGGTACTAAACAAAATAGGGGCTGACACCTTCACTCCAGAGGACGAGAAGGTGAGAACACTCGCTGCGATCCACTCCTATTGGCAGTGGGGAGTGTTGGTTGGAGCACATTGAGCTTCATACATTGACACATTGTCGATTGCTGATCGCTGTTGCGTCATAGAAAAGAAACAACTGAAGTTTCACTGCGCCCTCTTCGCCTTCCCACCTAAATTAAAATCCTTTTCCTCCGGAATTTTGTCTCTCGTATCCAGAACGGCTCATCTCCTTTTAAAAGCCTGTGCTTAACCACTTGCAGCTAAATAAAGATTATTGCTGTAATTACATCTCACAGGCAGGGAGCAAAACTCTCCCAATATGTCAGTGGAAGCCAATCAGACCAAACCCACGAGGTGCTTTTGAGGTTTCAACTTAAAAAAAAAAAAAAAGAGGCTCGCGATGATGTAACTTTAACACGCTATCGGTGTGGTTTGTATCAGAGAGCGGTGGCAGCGCACCTCTGAAGCCACAGGCTCACACGGAAGCACAGTTCGGCAAAGGACAAACTGGGTCAGATGAAAATGATGTTTTTGAATCCTGCCGGCACGATTCTCAGCTGGCGTCGGGATTTACAAGGGCTGAAAATAAGAGTTAGGAGATCTGAGTGGAGGCGATTGGGGCTCAGAGGAACGGCTCCAAAGCAAGAAAACCAGGACGTAGCAGACGGAGCGATTGATTTCTCTGATTTCTCTTGATGCACTGGCAACCTTGTTTATCATAAATGAAAATGTAGGTGAATCATTTATGTTAACCTGCGTCAGAGTCTGTATTGAATGAATCAAAGAGCCATGAAACATGAATTATATGGACGGAAATCCAACATAGAACATGTGTAATCACTGTGCAAAGATTACCAAGTTAAGAAAGACTTTATGAGGATTAGCTCACATCGAAGAGCGTCTCAAAGGAAGTAAATCTGCCATTTGATCTTAATGGCGTCAGAAACAGGTAACACAGTCAATGTAATCCTTCCACATCTTCCTTATTTGTCTTATTTTCTCCACCTGAGGTGTCGCGTCACATGGGTTGTAGTGGGCTGGCGACCAAATTGGGATTTCATTTCACAACCTCTGTTCTGCTTTTGCTCCGCAGCTCTTCCACAAGTACATGAACTTTGCCCAAGTGATCATTCTGCAGTTTCATACAGCCTACATGTTCAACGTGGAGTCCAGGAGGAGTCAGGTAAACTTCACTGCTCCGTTTTGACACGTGCAATGTTGTAAGCGTCTCCGCGATGGAGGTGTGAGAAAAGGTGTCAAAGAATGAGATTTGTCACTGTGAATAATGAATGATTGGAGCCCCCCCTGCTAAATTATGCGCAGAGAACAAGCCTCATTAAAAAGTCTTGCCCACCTTGTCTCGTTTCTTTGACTGCAGGTGCTGATCTGGTCGGCCAGCAAAGTGTTTGAGGAGTTGACGGACATTGAGAGACAGTTTCACAAAGCGCTCTACACTGTGAGGACCTATCTACAGTGCGAGCGGTACTCAGTGGGCCTGCTGGACATGACCAAAGAGAAGGTCGGCTTCCTTCAGTCGTTTCACGGGCGTGTCTGACGACCCTCTCGTGTCTGAAATTGGTTGTAATTGCTTAAAATCATCCACCAGGAATTTTATGACGAATGGCCGGTGAAACTTGGAGACGTGGAGCCTTACAAAGGACCGAAAACACCAGACGGCAGGGTAACGTATCCAATCTTCCTTTAGCACGATTTCAAACCTTTCTCTTTTTATTTGTCTTATGTTTCTCTAAAAAAAAACTATATCTTTAACAGGAAGTCAACTTTTACAAGATCATTGACTACCTGCTGGAGGGAAAAGAAGAAATCAAAGTCATACCGTGAGCAAATCCGCCGACACGCAGCAGACACTCTCACAGTCTCAGACGAAAATGCATTTTTCTTTTTGTTGTTAGTAAAAACGTTCTGATTTAGTGTCAGCAGATTGAGATACTCTGATATATCGAGAGGTGTCCACTGTGTACAAAATTGGTAAATTCTGCTCATGTTTAGCTGAAAATCTGCATTTTGATCATGTGATAAGTCCGATTTTAAGATATTCTCAAGAGCTGTTTATGTCTTCGTTGGAGACACTGTGAAGCCATTAACCACATAAGTCGGTGCTGTTCTACGTGCTTCTCACTCACCTCTGCATGTTGCTCTGTTTCATGCTTATTTCAGTGGACCACCTGCAGATCACTGGGCTCTGGTTAGCGGGCTGCCAACCTATGTGGCAGAGAACGGCTTCGTAAGTGTCTCACAGCTGCTGCAGTTTGCTCTTTGAATTACTGTGAAGTGAAAACTCAACAAGTGCTTCAGAAAGTAACTGAATTATCATGGCTGATGTTTTGCTGCAGATTTGCAACATGATGAACGTGGCTGCAGATGAGTACTTCACGTTCCAGGTGCGTTTGCATGAGCGCAGTCGTGAAGCACACGTTTGCATCTCTTCTCACGACTCATATCAGTGTGGAGAACAGTGGCGGAGTGGTCTGAACCCGGTTTCCCTGTCTGACAGAAAGAGGCTGTGGACGAGTTGGGCTTCGTTATCAAGAACGTCTTGTCGCTGCCGATCGTCAACAAGAAGGAGGAAATTGTGGGAATCGCCACGTTCTTCAACAGGAAAGACGGCAAACCGTTTGATGAACACGACGAGCAGATCACTGAGGTCAGATTTCTCTCTCTCCCTCTTTCTTTCTGTACCGTCCGTCTCTGTCCTACAGTGTCTCCCATGTTAGGTGTCATCTCTAGAGTCTTTTCTTGTTCCCCAACACGACCGGTTTGACACATCTGAAGAGAAGAATGTTTTGATTGTGTTGTGTGTTCACGAGGAGCTCTTTAAAAAGGCGTCCTTGTGTCTTGTCAACTCATCTCTCTCCTGCCTCATGTCTTTGTTTTTCAGGCGCTGACACAGTTCCTGGGCTGGTCAGTGCTTAACTGCGACACGTATGACAAGCTGAATCGTATGGAGTACAGAAAAGACATCGCCCAGGAGATGCTCATGTATCAGTCCAAATGCACCACAGACGAGCTGCAGTCCATTCTGGTCAGTATCAGCCTGACTGACTTTCAGCTTTACGAACGTAAAAAAACCCCAACAAAGTCAAACCATCGATGGCTTTTGTGGTGGCTGACAGTTGAAAATCTGCCCCAACGGTTTACAAGGCTGCTTCCTTGTGCACTTTCTGTCAGCAGGAGATTTGTATTTTTTTCATTCAGTTATTTCATGCTGTGAGCTGCCTGAACAAATATTCTTCGTTTCCCCCATCAGAACACCAAAGAGAAGTTTGATGCTGAGCCTGAAGACTGTGACCAGAAAGAAATGTACAAACTCCTGGTGCGCTCCGTTTCACGCTACCGAAAAATCTGTGATCTTCTCTAAATACAATGTTTTCTCTTCTAACAACATTATTTTGCTGTGTGTGTGTGTGTGTGTGTGTTTTTTTAGAAAGCAAAATGTCCGCCCGCAAACAACGTGCATGGGGAGGATCTGTACTTGTTCTCCTTCAGTGACTTCCCTGTTTCGGAATTCGAGCTCATCCAATGTGGCATCCGCATGTTTTTTGAGCTCGGAGTCGTGGAAAAGTTCAAAGTTCCTGCGGAGGTGAGCTGCACAGTCTTCTATCAGCGAATGTGGCCCAACGAAGCGCTTTAAGAAAATTCCATTGATGGAACTTTCAGCCACTAATTAACTGGTTCACGCGATAGCTCCGGCATCATCACAAAAATGACAGTTTGAAATAATTGGAGAACCCTTATCTTGGACTGAAGGCTGCTGGAAATTCACAGCCTCATCCGTTAATCCTCGAGGAATCAGGAAACCTTCCAGTGTACAAAGTAAATGTGATCTTCAGTTAGACTGTAACCAGACTGTCCTGCTGCAGCTACAAATATGAGTGAAGCAATATTTTATCTTTATTGCTTCATCTCTTTATTTGCTTGCCTGTGATTGATCCCCCCCCCCCCCCACCCCACCCAGATCTTGACCAGGTGGATGTACACTGTGAGGAAGGGTTACCGTGCCATCACATACCACAACTGGAGGCACGGGTTCAACGTCGGCCACACTATGTTCTGCCTGCTCCAGGTAATACATTTAGTCCTAGACCGCCATCACCACGCGTGCCGCTGGTGGGCAAATCCAACGATGACACTCTGACCCCTCCCCTTACAGACAGGGAAGCTGAGGAAGTACTACACTGATCTTGATGCCTTCGCCATGGTGGCTGCTGCTTTCTGCCACGACATCGACCACAGAGGAACCAACAACCTCTACCAGACAAAGCAAGTGCACACAGTCCCAACGTCTCGTTATGTGTCGTCTCTGTGGGAGCGGATGGTGCTCATTGCCCCCCCCCCCCCCCCCCCCCCTATTTAGGAGTGCATCTCCCCTGGCCAGACTTCACGGCTCCTCCATCTTGGAGAGGCACCATCTAGAGTACAGCAAGACGCTTATGGCCGAGGAGGTGCGTCACATGACTGGTCAATGTAGAAAGATGAAAGAAAATCCGCCCGAGTGCTGAAAATGAAAAAAAAAAAAAAAAAAACCCTCCTTGTTTTGCAGAGCTTGAACATCTTCTGCAACCTCCAGAAGCGTCAATTTGAGAACGTGCAGCACTTGTTTGATGTCTGCATCATCGCCACTGATCTCGCCCTTTACTTCAAGTAGGTGTTTTTTTTCAGAGCAAGCGAAAGCAAAAGGAAAAATACGAGGAATCTGTTCAAACTGTCATAGAGGGGAAAAAAAGCACAGCTGGTGACAGACAGAAAGTAAAGCAAGAGAAACAGTTCCTCCTCCGAAGCAGACGTTCCTGTAAAGTTTGACTGTCAATGCCTGTCACTCTTTTTTTTAAAGTATCATCTGATTTGAATCTCTATCTCGATTTTTTTTTTTTTTCCCCACGCAGAAAAAGAACCATGTTCCAAAACATCGTGAACGCCACGGAGCCGATGACAGATGAAAAGGAGGCCACTTCGTACATCTCCAACAACCCCATCAGAAAGGAAATTATCATGTACGTAACAGATAGAAGCAGAAAGGAAAACAAGATCGCTGCTGGAAAAACTCCAGCCCGTTTACCTTCAAATACATTTGTGAGGTTTTCCAAATCATCATCATCACCAACGGGGTGTCATGTTCGTTCCTCTGACTGACTGACTGACTGTCTGTCTGTCTGTCTGTCTGTGTGTCTCTCACCTCCAGGGCCATGATGATGACAGGTTGCGACTTGTCAGCTATCACCAAGCCCTGGGAGGTACAGAGCAAGGTGGGTTTCTTTTTACCGGCTTCCCACAGGCTGTTTGGCAATAAATAAAGTGAAGTTCACAAGAAAATCCAACTCTCTCAACACGCACAGGAGCAAATCATATAAGTAATTTATGACAGATTGCTTAAAGTTTTGTTTCTCGTGTTTTGTAAGCTTGAGCTTGGGAAAATGCTTCATTTTAATTCAACTCTGCCTTACTTGGAACTAGAGATGCAAAAATAGAATAAACAGACTCATTTTAGCACCGAGTACATCACGTACACAAGCATTCATCAAGCTGCACTGTGTCACGCTGTGTTCCTGCTGGTGTGTTCAGGTGGCTCTGATGGTCGCAGCTGAATTCTGGGAACAAGGCGATTTGGAGAGAAGTGTTTTGGATCAGCAGCCAATTGTAAGACACCCCCCCTCCTAGTTTCCCTTTACTTTCGTAGGACATTTTCGATGTTTGTGAAGGATTTCTCCCGAAAGTAAAGCTCGCATGGTAAAACGTGTCCTCTGTCCCACGCAGCCCATGATGGACAGAAACTGCGCAGAACAACTTCCCAAGATGCAGTGCGGTTTCATCGACTTTGTGTGCTCTTTCGTATACAAGGTGAGGAAAAAAAAGAAGCTTTTCCCGCCACCAGAGACAGATGACCGTGTTATGCTCAAGAAGAGGGCACAAAATGTTAAGCCTGGTTGCAACGTTTGACTTTTGATAAATAAATGAATGCAAATTCAGGATAAAAACAAAAAATCTGAGTTGCAGGAGTACCAAACGACACTATCCTGCTGCCAGTAACAGTCCCACTGACTGAAACTGAACTGAATTTCTGTCATGTAGTCCGAACATTAGCTTTCCAAAGGTGTTCTTGTCCCTTCGGCCCTCTCATGCTGTAAAACAGGATGCACAGGCATGAACCTGATGAACCCAGCTGACCCGAGCAGGAATGTTAGTGAGCTGTTTGTCAGTCAGGATGGTATTTGGACAGGAACACACACATACACACACGGGCCACATCCATAACAATGACCATATGTTTGCTGTTCTTTGGGACTATCAGTGGAAACATGCCATATAATCACTGCAAGGCAAAGTACCCAATTCTTCAATTAACGTCTCTGAAAGGGCCCACAGCACATATAACACGCTGACATTCTCCGTTTGTCCTGATTTGCCAGGAGTTCTCCAGGTTTCACAAAGAGATCCAGCCCATGTTTGATGGCCTGAACAACAACAGGTCACACTGGAACGAGTTGGCACAGGTGTACGAGGCGAAAATGAAAGCGATTGAGGACCAGAAGAAGAAACTAGAAGAAGAGGAGGCCAAGAAAGGTAGAAAATGAGTAATAACCACAAGTGTCACTTATTGGAAAAATACAAGGGAAGAACTGTGCTAAAAGATTTTGCTCGGTCAATCATATGTGAAGCAAGTCACCACCATGTTATTTAAATAAAAGGGGACCAAACATATCTCCCTGAGGGACACCACATTCACAAGAGCAGAACAGCAGGAGTTTAGCATTTTGTATTAACCTGCATGTATCTCTTTTTCTGTGCTTAATTAGCTGGTGGTGGGGGAGAAGGAGGCAAGTCAAAGACCTGCACCATCTGCTAAGCTGCTCCACTGCTTGGAGCTGGACCGATGCAGTCCGCGGAAGACTTTTGTTGACGATGCTCGTCTTCTTGAGTCCAGCTGGCCATCTCGTTGGATCTCCTCCTGGGACTGGTCTGTTCAACACCAGCGTAGTTCTCTCTGGGTATTTGCCGTTTGCTCTTGGTGCTGTCCAGTCCAGCCTTACTTGGGCTGGTTCAGTGCAACCGACTAGTCTAGCGTAATGAGATCCAGTCTGCAGTGCAGTCTGGATCAGACCAATTCTAACTATTCTTCAGGGAGGGAAGCGTCAGACACTTCACCAAGAAGCAACGATGGGACTCTCATTTGCAAGACATTTTTTGGACACTGAAGACTTCCTTTTTCCTCTGCTTTGTACAGCACACGGACATTTGAAGAGCGACAACATTTTCCGACTGACTACCCTCTGATATGATAGTAATCCAAAGATTAGCTTGTTTCCCCATTTGAAGTACATGGTTGAGTATGCTGTGATGAAAAGATTGGCAATTCATGCTAATATACAAATGCAAACTCCGCAGGACGGCAGGAGTTGGGTTCTGCGTGGTCTTCATGTGGGGTGTACACTTACGACAGCATTCATATGCTGTTCGTATTGGCACTCACGTCACATATATTGGAGTAAGAACATTGGGTTTGCACAATGCACTTAGCTGCTGCTCTTCTGGCAGTGGCAGATATGACACCAAAAAAAACGAGAGGAAGACTATGATATTGTTAAAGTACCTCTACTTTTACCCAATGAGATGTGCAAAGAAATACCTTCAGCACTGAAGCATGTATGTGGTAAAAATGAACGATTACAGTCAGTAAAGGTTCATCTTCTCTTACCTCAAAAGGAACTGTTCAGTTATGTGAGGTTATATCCACTTGATGATGCAATTCAGTTATATAAATATATATTTTTGGTTTATTCTTTGGGTATTTTATACTGAACTGTCTTCACTAGCAGTTAGTTTGAAAGAAGCCTTGAAATATGGCATTTTTAGCACCCAAATTCAAGCATTGGGATGACGCATTTTTTCTGCTTTATTCAACCTCTTAAATCTGGAAAGGTGTGAAAAAATCACACCAGCATTTTGAACAAAATAACAAATGCGTGTTGATTGTGAAAAGAATTTATTTTTGATGTGCATAATGTCACATGTATATAGATTATGGAATAGAAGTTGTAAAGTGTAAATTTGTGTAAACCAAAGGAAAGAAAAGCGACTTGTGGATTGCGAAAGTAACCTTTGCTTTTCCCGAGCAGGCAACAGTCACAGTCCAGCAGTACAGTAGATCTACCTCTCCTGTAAGAAGCTTTGGTAGGATTTGATTGCCAGCCAGTGTTTGGGATCCACATAGCATTAGTCTTTAAATACCCTTCTTACAGAGGAGGTAAATGAGGCTACCAAAGCCTTATCATACGTATGCGCAGACGACTTGTGTTTGTAAAGATGCAACTCTAGAGTCAACGGTATCAAGGTACGGCCAAAGTTCTCCTTCCTCACTGATGCAACGGCGAGAGCGATCGTGCAACACCGACTCGGCTCTGCTCACCGCGCATCTGTACCGCTTTCAGTGAAGCTCAATCGAACGGATCCCGCAAGGCAAGCGAGTTCTCAGCGCGGCCCCAGTGCACCTTCTGAAACACTTTATGCAATACCCCGCCAGGGGCAAAAGCAAGCCGCAGGTTCCCCGCTTCCAGTTACACAACGTCATCTCCTCTAATCAATGGGGCATCAATCCAGGGCACTTAATCCTATCAGAATGGCTTTGAGACTACCTGGAAACTCCTTGTTTGCTGCTTGAGGTGAAGCAAGTGGCTGTTGTGATCACTGGATACAAAACGGTGCAAAAATACACACAGTATCCAGCCTTAGGTCAAGCGTCTAAATGGTTTCACTTCGGGTCATCCCTTCATTTTTGCTGCTGACATTGTCAATAAATAGTTACTCATCCAGTTTTGTCTCCAGTGATCAAAACGGTCCCTTGCATTTTCTTTCTTTGTGAGATACTAAATAATGCACTGTGTACTTTCTACCTAACCACTAAACTGTCATTCAGACATTAGAAATCTATCTTTTGGTGTGTGAAATGACCTCTATTGTACGTATGTGTCATGAGATGTAATATGTGTAAGCAAATAAAAGAATTTATGGGAGTGTAAGAGCAAGACGGGTCGCCTCGTCTCATCAAAATAGACTAGTGCACACGCAAATGTGACCGATTCTCACTCAACTTTGACTCACGCACAAACAGGTGAGCCCAAGACAAAGTGTCCTCGGTTTAGTTGCAATAGTGTTCGTTCTTGGAGATGTATCGTGCAGGATCTCACAGGCTCCAAAGCTGGATGAGCCTCCGGGGAAAGAGGATCAGTGGATTGGTGTGATCCCTGCTCGATACTGTGCTGTCTGGCAATGCCGCTCAGGGCAACTTAAGGCTCTGGATGCACAAGACTTGAAATCATGTGACGGAGTATCAATATTTATTCCTAAATGGCGGTAAACCCCTAAAAGATTCCCTTATTCGTGCATTCATGTGTAGCCAAACATGCAAAATGCTTGATATTCCACCAATGTTTTGTGTCACTGAAAACGACTGCTGAAGGTTGATGTGTTTGGAACTGAAAGTGAGACACACAATTTTGTGATATCTGGCCTGTTCTCTTTTAAGAGATCCTGTTAAACACTTTTGTAGGAGTGGATTTTAGGAGAGAAAGCGAAACGTTTATTTCGCAAGCGTTTGTTTTGTTGGATGTTTTCGATCCTCCCTGGACATTTGCACTCGCTGTTGCAATGTGCTGCCAATAATTTTAAGAAAACAGATGTTGTAAGCAGAATTTATCAACTGCAAATGCATCCAGGTGTGCGAGTACAGCTAGGGGCCAAATCGTATCCCCCACCTCCTCTCCGAAACATGCTGTTCTGGCTCGGCGCGCTGCACTTAACCACCTGTTGGCTTGCGTTGACATGAATCACACAGTACAAGACTTCTCCCAAGAGAGCGGGGAAGCCTACACAGCACAGGCAGAGCAGCGAGCGGCAGAGTAATTGTCTTTATTTAAGCCAAGATCTACTATAATCTCCCAGCCACCTCACGCAGTTTCCCTTTTCTGCAACTTGAAGTCACTTAAATCAGCTCTTAGCCTGAACGGCTTCTCAAGCTCTCTCCTATTGTCTTTTTATAACCACTGTTACTCTCTTTTGTGTCACTAATGACCCAATTGTACGTTTCATTTTAACAATATCTTTTATTCTTGACCTTTCCAATCAAGATATTTTGAGATTTTGTCAATGCTAACATGAATATTTGAAAAGATTCACTTGTTCCAGATAGCTTTTATATTCTGTGCAGTTAAAAGGAGGATTTTGGGCCGTTGAGTTGCAGATCTGGGAAAAAAGGAGCAAAAACACAGGTAACCTCCTCACGACACCCCCCCACCCCCTCTCTGAACACTGTATATAAAAGGCGGACGGGTACAGGCAGGGTAAACATGTTTATTTCTGCAGCACAGATGGAACATACAGTCAAATGAGCCTACGCAGGACTCAAAGGGAACATGCTTCATGTCAGCCGGGTCCAGGCAGGAGTGCAGTCACAGCGGGGTTACCGCTGATGGCAGAGGATTCAAAGGAACATGTCTTCAAAGTACTCATCAAACTCCTCCTCCCTGAACAGATAGAACAAACAAAGCAGAGGAATGTGAGGTGTGTAACGCACACTGTTGACAAGGACCGGTAAACGCTTCGTATGCGAGGCCCCCTTAATAAGTTCGACACTGTCGCAGCCCTTCGACAATATGAGACAATATAAAGTGACGATGAAAACGCTGATATGAAGCGCAAACAAATAGGCGGCGGGAAGAGAGAGGAAAGGTAAATATGGGGAATTTAAACAAAGGCAAACAACTCCGATTGCCGAAAGTGAGAAATATGGGCGATATCTGTGAGTAGCATTTGTTTGTGCTTGCCATAATGGTGCCATTACATTTACATAAAACATGGCCCTCATCTCAAACACAATTATCATCACATGAATTACAGCACTTAGCAAATAATGTGCTGGAACCAGTGTGACTTACAGCTCTCGTTACTCTGTCTGAGGTGTTTTGGAGCTTTTTCTCGTCTAACAACCGGAATATGTCCACGAAAACACTTCTCCTAATTATCTGTGAAGTAATTCAAACAATGGTGGAGCGCGACAGGAACGCATTAGAAGTTTCGTGACTCCGCCGCCCTGAAGAGTTCAGGGCAGCTTTGCTGCGGGTATATAAGTGGTCTACTTCCTGGGATCACCAACCCTCGGTCGCTAAGTCCTAACAGCCGTCTGTGATGGTCTTACAGGGGCTTATGGGGTGAGATTTAATATGAACATGAGCCGGTAAATTCACCTTGACTTTTCCTCCACTGTGGGGGCAGGTCCTCGCCAGTGGTCGCCGTCCGATTGGCCCTCTGGTTCATCCCCGGCTTCGTGGTCTAAGTTGGACAAAGAAGTGTGAGTCATCCCTCCAGGGAAGGACAATGGGTGTAAGAATAAGAGCTTTAACTTGAGGGTCTGGACGGAAAGCCTTGCTATGGATCTAACCAGACTCAGAGTTTCAAGAGAGGGAAGAATGACAGGAGGACTTCCCTGACAACCATTAAAGTAGTAGAATACAGTACAAAACATGTAGGCTCACTTGTCTCTTGTGCACTTTTACACGAGAGGTGTGGCATCGTCTTGTTCCGTTTCATTTTCTGTGTTGTTGATTTGCTGGCCAGATGTGTCTGGTTAGTGTGTTTCATATGCTTTGGTTGATCGTATGATTATTGGGCTTTGATTTCCTGATGTCTGTTTTCTTGCACTTATCTATCACCCGATCCCAGTTGTCTTCATGTTTCTTCCTGTTTCCCACCGACTTGATTGTTTCCACCTGTTTCTCATTAAGCTTCCTGTGGCCATGTGTTTATGTTGGTTTGGCACTCTGCGTCCTCTGAAGGGGTTTCTAACCCGGTTCGGTCCCCTGCTTCAGTCCGAGGCTTTTACCTCCCCTGTATTTTTCTGTCGCTGCTTTTGGGATTTGGGACTTTTTTGCAGAGGAGGCACGACACATGTGAGGAAGACGAGGAGAGAAATGTGAGTGTTTGTGATGGAGGCCCACTGCATTGTGAACCCTCATGACATTAACCCTGAGCAGAGTTTGCTTTATTACACCGGCTAGAAACCCACTCCCCAGACCCCCGAACAAACATGAAGGGAGCAAAGACATAGTTCACTGAACGCAGTGCAGAGCAAATGACAAGGAGTGAAATTTAGGGGGGGGGGGTGAAAAGGCAGTCGAGTAAAAACAGACATGCTGTCGGTCCATTAACATGACGAACAACAAGGCTAATGGATGTGTTTTGAAGAAGGGATGTCGGTGTGTTTTCACTCCAGAAGTTTGGAGGAGTGTCTCAGTTTTGAGGTTTAAGGGGGAGGAGAGCATAAACCATCCAATGTGCATGTTTTTCTTCCCCCTTTTTTAGGGTGGGGGGCTGGGGGAGTGATTGTGCATTTGTGTTAGTGTGCGAGGGGGTTATGTACGCTACCTTTGTCCGAGTTTCCCGATTCCTCCGAGCTGCTGGAGGAGGAGGAGGAGCGCTCTGTGCGAAAACACAAATGTAAAATGTGAACAAATGGAAGCCGTTACCAAATAACGTCGGCTACAGAATAAATGGAACGCGTCCAAGAACAAAATGTAGGCGAGGTCTTTCCATCTGATGGGATTACTTTGCTGAATGACACTTGGTTCGGTTACGAGTGGAGGAAAACATTTTTACCGCGGCGCTTTCTGTGTTTGTGCTTCTTGGAGTGTGAAGATGATCTCTTCTTCTTCTCTTTCTTTTTCTTCTTCCTCTTCTCTGATGGCTCCTGGTTTTCCTCCAACGACCCTTTGGTTCTCGTCTTTGGTTTCACCTCTCTCCTCCTGGAAACAGCCGCAATTTGAGCAAACTGCGCTCGAGTGTCTGACAGTCCAACGTGAAACCCCTTCATGGACGGAGGCTCTTTCGGGGGGTCCGTGGGCAAATCTTGGCTCAAGCTTTCAAACGAGTGCGGCGTTTAACGTTGCCCTCTCTGCACACTGCTGTCGTCTCACTTCATATTGAGATCCTTAGCCTGCTGAATGTACGTGACTGCAAACGGCTGCAAACAACTTGAGATGAAATCCACACTTTCTGATTGCGAGGAAAGTCGGACAGCGTGCATGAATCATAGACTGATTTTCTGAAGCCGCGCATGCAACGACTTGATGTGTGCTGACTGTCCGTGGTGACCTGTCCCACTTCGGGCAGACGAGTGCACACTCTGTTAGAAATCAGTCATCATAAGCAAACCCAAGCACTTTTTTTTATGTCGGAGATAAAATGTAATTTCTCTCACTTGTGATGGTAGTTGAGCTTGAAAGAGCATTCGGGGCAAAGTCCTGGAAGGGAAACAACACAATATCATTGCAGTCGGTGGCAGCTGTAAAAAGGTTTCATTGTTGCTACTCCATTCATTTTAATGATGCTCCCAGCCACTGGGAAGGTGCAGTTGTGTTAATTTTTTGCACCAGGCAATCTGTAAAGAGAGTCTACGGGAATATCACTGAAATTACAGCCATCCAACAATTGAAGCTATAGTATGCAGTCATGTGCTGGTTTAAGTCTTATTGCTCAATGCAGCAATGCCACCGCTTTCACCCAATGTGGCTTCGCATCCGCTGCGCTTGCATTATTTTTGCATGACCAGAATTGAGTGTTTCTGTTCACTCATGCTAGAAAAGCCTGTTTTTTATGTTTCTTCAAAGGTCAAAATCTTTATTTAGTTCACGGATTTAAATGCACCAGAACTGATGAGTGAACCAGCAAGATGTTTTTGTATTGGCACAACAGGGACGGCCACATACAATTAGAAACCAACTCCAGGGTGTAAATAAGTTAGAGGACCACGTAAATGACCCTGAGGAATGCCAATTGTGTTGTTTTTAAACTGCTCATTTACTCACAGCCCCAAAAATGGCAAAGAAACAGAATCTTTCATCAATTTATTCCAGGAAACTTATTTAATAAACGCTGTCCAAAATTCTTGCCATTTCATCCTTATCGATGACATTTCCCTGGCAGCAAACACCAAGTTCAAGCGCTGGGGTTGCCATGTCATGTCTAATTGCAGTTGAAACACTGAGGACTGTCATAACAAAGGATTGAGAAGTTGCACAAATTGGGGAAACGGTTTTAGTTGAGGAGAAACAATACATCTGGATGTGACCCTGCGTCGCCGCTCGTTTAACAGAGCCTGTCATTTCCTGCTTGAGTGAGTTCCCCATGACTGGAGGATCCTCCAATTACAGTAATTATTTTAACAGGATTTTCTCCAGTATGATACCTGAAGGAGGATTATTATGAGCAGAGACTCAGACGGGAGCATCCGCCGACCAGCAGGCACAGTTACGCGCGCGTGCGTGTACGTGCACGTGAACACACAATAAGTCCAATCAGATCAATGCTTGAGCTTACTTAGCTTGACCAGTGCGTTCCTCTTCTCCCCGTGTTCAACGTAGGCAAAATTTACCTCCCAGCTTTTCAGGCCTTCGTCCGTTTCACAGCGTTTGTTGCCGCACTGAAACTGACCTGGAAGATGAAACAAAAGCTTAGATACGGTACGCCTGACTCTCCAAGTTTATAGAGATCATCGTCTCTTTAAGTGCTGTGAGCAAAAAAGTGAAAAGTGCATAAACTTTATTAAAGAACACTGCACATATTGGCGGGTTTAAATCAAAGAAAACACAGTGATTGTGCATATTTGTGTCAGGAAAGAATTGTTAGGTGGGCAGATTTAATTAAAAAGTAAGCAGGAAACTCAACAAGGGACAAGGTAAAGAAGCTCTGTTCAACATCAAGGATGATAAATGACAAAAAGGCAACAATCTCAACATTTTCTAATCTCCTGGTTAATCACCACAGCCCGCTGCCCTGCTTCATCTGCCTCCATCCATCCATCTCGCCACCCCTTCCTCCTCCTTATCCCACGGCTCCCTCTCCTCTCCCTTTCTCCACCTCGCCTTATCCCCTCAGGCCACCCTCCCACCGCTGCACCGCCTGCCTATTATCCCCTAGAGGAGCTTATGGCGGCATTGATCTGGTCTCCGGGGTTCCTCGAGATTGTAGCAGGGAGAGCGAGTGCGTCAGAGCCGTCCGATCCTGGCGCAGGGATCAAGAGTGGCCTTCCTCTGTGAGGGGAAAGTGATGTCTGCTCTCACCCGACTACGGAGGGAAACTTGGCGAGCGTTGGGCGGGTTGACGCCGGGCGTCGTGGCTTTGGGCCACTCGGGCCAGAAGGCGGACTTTCTCTTCACGTGTGGAACCAGATTAGATCCTATGACGCAGGCTAAATGACTCATTCCTGGCTTTGGTTCAGGGGAGTGAAAAAAACAAACACTTTATACAGAGTAAATGTCATATGTTTGAGTTAATGGGATAGCTTTTATTTCAGAGAAATACAGCCAATGTAATGCCAACATGATTTGTCCTTTTCAATTTTTTTGGCATTTACTTAAAGGGCCAGGCCACAGTTTTATCGTATGATATCATCATATTTAACTGCACTCTGGCATCTATACTCATCGATTCTTCTCAGTTTTCTCTCCAGAAAAGAGCCATGCACTGATGGTGAACTGGTGTGATTCAGGGTGAAGCCTTCTTCCTAATTCAATGCCAGCTTGACACCATGATCAGCGTCCCACATCCACAAACATGTGAGAATCCCGCCTTGTCCTTCCCATGATCGGTGACGTCAATTACAGTCGCACCGGATGACTCCAGTGACGTCTGGCACTCTAAACCATGTACAAGAATGAATATATATCAGGCTTTTGTGCGCGCACTCCGGCTTTTATGTGTCAGGCGGGAAAGTAAGAGCCCGAGCTTTGCATACAAAACCACTGTCCTTAAACAAGGAATTGAATCCCCTCGCTGCAGCAAAGACGCAGCGCAGAAATATAAAAGAACAAGGTAGATTCGAAGGTTACAACACGGAGGCTGCGAACGTGTTGGGGCCCTCCGGCTACACGCAGGCACAACCCCAGCAGAGCAGAGTCAATATCAATCGTTTTCAGGCAATTTTCTTTGACAAAATAAATGTCAAAAACTAAATATAATCAACACAAGGAAGCTATTCTTCACACATTTGTGATAGTTTTCAGCCCTAAGGCGTCATGATTTCTCCCCCCCCCCCCCATGTGAAAGCCATTAGCCACAATTGCAGCCACGAGCACTGTCCTCAATAGCATGGTTTTTGAGAAAGGGGGGAAAAACAGCCAACAAAAGGCTAATAAAAGCTATCCAGCGTGGTTTGTTGACAAGCACCCGGGTACTCTCGCACGTCGGGAGAGCTTCACGTGCCGCCTGACGAGGGCTGACAACAGGTCGCCCGATTAAGCCCGTTAAGAGAGGAAACTCCTGTTCTCTTACGTCAATGGTTGATAAAGCCACCAGCCAGTGGCCAGAGATCAAGACGGATATACACCGCAAGACAGATGGCTGCATGATTAACATTCACTGGATCAAGTCAAAGGGCTGCCCTGGCCCTGCCCACATTCACTTTCTGCCCACAACCAAATAACCTTTGAAAGTTCAGAGAAAGCACGTTAGCCTATGACAACAAGATGTGGGTGTGTGTGTGGGGGGGATAACTCAAATAAAACAATGATTTCAAATATTAAGGAAGGTTCTTTTCTCATTAGCTTGACACTTGGACACCTGTGTCATAAAGTAGGATGCTAATCATTTAAGCTAATTAGTCATCTGGCCATATTAGTATTTATTGGAACTGGAGGTAAACAAGTTATTTACACTCAAGGTGCTGATAGAAATTTATTTACCTCAGCAGCAGTCTTTCAAATGGTGCGACTAACATGGCAAATGCCACAACTCTTGTAAAAAGCACTAAAAGTAATATTTGTAGCGTTTTTTTCACTCCTGAATCAAAAATGTCAGATACTGAGATGCCTGAAGGCAGAGTTGCCTTGGACATGCTTCTGCTTGCTCAACTCGCTAACAGCTTCATATTTATGTCGAGTATTTACAAACAAGAGCAGAGCACTGATTGTAAAAGTATAACCCATAAAAAAAAATCACATAAAGCTAAGCGATTTCTTTTATTTCCAGACTATCACAATGTTACTGCCTCACTCTGTCTCCTGTGTGGTGTGTCGCTGCTGTGTCGAACATTTGGACCCTGCTTAGAGCTACACAGAGAGCCGTTACAGTGAAATGTGATCACTGCTCGCCATATATACGTTGGCTGTGCCCATTGTTAGGGTGACTTTGAAAGCTTTGTGGGCTGTGGGCTAATTATCTATCACTCCTAACGCTTCGCATAAAACTCAAGTTACTTCTGTGGAGCTGAGGTGTTTTATCTGGCAAAATAGGGCCCAGCAGGATGAAGTAATACAGTTTAAAAAAAAACAAAACAAACCTGAAACACAAGCAGTGCAAAAGCAATCATTTAAACCCCAGAAACAGTCTCACCCTTAAATTGGCCTGCCACTTTCGTTTTATTTACATAGGAAATTTAAAGGGAAACTGCCAGGGTTGTAACTGGATCCGACAGTATTTGAACTCAATCATTTGTTGGTGAGATAAATAGTTTATAAACCTGACAAATAAATCGGAGGATGAAGCACACGGGCAGAGAGGCGGAGAGAAGAAGACTCGGAAAAGAGCAAGTTTAGAAAGGTGAAAATGTCAAGTCGAGAAATGAAAACCAAAAAAGAAAAAGTTGGATAATAGCAGTGAAATCAAAATGAAAATCTGGGTTCAGTGAGTCAATAGTATTACAGAACTATAATGTCACAGTGCAAGCTTGGGGCACCCTCACACTTAAGCTTACTCCTGGCAGTTCCGCACAGTCAGCAAAGGTTGCTCAGACCTGATTCCTGCGCTGGAAGTAACACGATGCTCACCCCTGCATGTTGAAACCACTTTTTTTAAGTTACATAAGCCGAGAGCGCACTCGATTTACTCTGACAAGGGGCCCACCTGAAACCAGCCTGGCCCCATCCACCTCTGCCCTCTGACCTCCTCCTGACAGCAAGACTAACGCTCAATTTATTCCAGAAGGGGAGAAAAACAGCCGGAAAAACACGACTTGGAATCGGTGAACTCGTTACACTCGAGCATGAACATCTGGTCCAAATGACCTACAGAGGAAAACTTCAATGTAGACCTTATTTAATGACAAATACAGCTTGTAAATTGGTGTATTCTACCTGATAAAATGTGGCTGTTACGACCAATAACACTCAGCAGTGTTTTTGTACATGTTGGTGCCTTTAATCATGTCTGTTGTGAACACATCGCGCTATTTATTAGACTAGCACCTCCCACCCATGAAATTCAGGTGATATTGTGTCGTGCTATGAATTGGCTCGACCCGCCGTCACAATGGCAGTTAAATAAATCCAAGAAGGAAAAAGCCGACAAACCTTCCCACACACGAGGAAGAAAACAAAATCAAGCGTTGCCCAGTGTTGCTTCAGAACACCTCGTTTCACCCTTTTCTAACTGAGCGGCACTCGTCGGTGGGCGTGTCCACCGCTGTTTGGCTCCCCTGTTGTGTTTTGGCAAGTGAGGGATTAGACAGGTGGTCCACAGGCTTCCTTAGAGGCAATCTATACTGTGGGGGGCATTAAGGGGCAGTAAGTGGTTTGGGAAACATCCAAATTGTAGTCTACGAATGGATGTTTGGTGTTTAGGGAACATTTGTATGTTTGCGTGTGGTGAAGCGTTCAGGAGGCCTTTCTGTGTGGAGTTTGCATGTTCTGAATCAGGTGGAGCTTGGACGGGTGTTTATTTGTTGAGAGTCCAGGTGGTGCTTTTACTGCTTTTTTTAAATGCATTCGAAGATTATTTTATCCTTGTGGGGAAAAAAGTAAGCAATAAGCCAAAAGCCCAAGTTTTATACATCATCCTGCGAGGATTTGATGGGAAAAAGTCGCTCAACGAAGGGCTCCTGTTACAGGATGATATCCTGTGATCCTGCCAGCAGGAGGAGAGAACGACACCTTTTTTTGGTACTCCTTGATCCCACATCACACCGCAGCCGTGAAAAGAAAGGTCGGTGTTCTTTGTAATCCACCTCATTGGGCGGAGAGGAGTCAGCATTACCTAATACCGACTGTGACCTGAAGTGCACAGTGAGCAGAGGTGATAAGCGAATGGTTTCCTAAAAGGTGTGTGCGCCGGGCGTGAGCACCGCCGGCCTTTTTTTAGGAGGCGCAGGATTGGTTGCACCTCCTGCAGTGCGCTCACGGGTTGAACATGAGGCACAGCAGTATTTTGTGTTTTCAGGAGCCTGTTTTTTTTTTTTTTTTTGGTCTATTCTGCAAATGAAGTCAGGATAAACACTTATTCCACTTTAAATCTGAACCACTTCCTCTGTCTGTGCTCGGGTGCTCCTCTCCTCCCTGAAACGCTGTTGTTGGGGGGGGGGGGGGGGGCCCCCCCCCCACCTCGCAGAAAGAGATTAGTATTGATTCCACTGGAGAGAGTTTAGTGTCCCCTGCCCTGACCAGTACTTAGGAAGTATTTCTCTGGGAATTATTAATGTACACAAATCACAGGCGTGACAGTTGAAGCAAAGTGCCTCTGACCTAATCTAATCCTGCTTCCTGTCGAGTATTGCTACAGGGGGTGAACTGTCAAGAGACCAGGATTACACACTCTTAATCTGGAACAATATATTGGCTTAGTCAGCTTTCTCAGACGCACCGTGTATGTTTGTGAGGCCACGGCGGGCGTAAACATTAGCAATGCATTTGAATGTATAATAAGCGTGCCACCGGGGGAGCTGAGAGCATATCAATTCGCTGTCAGGGCAGATGTGCTCCCTCCACGCTGTGGGTATTGTCCTTCCAGGTAAACCTATAAATATCTGTCACCGTCTCTCAAAGCAGCGGTAGACAGGGGAGGAGGTGTTGCGCTAATCCTCAACAATTAATAGGCGGGAGTCATCCAGGCTCAGCCAAAGTGCGGAGGCAGCGCCGAGGTGCAGCGAGGATGCGAGGCGTCGGGGAGAAATACACAAGTGGGAATGAACAGATCTATTGATGACTGAATGACTAAAACCCATCAGGACGAGATTCACAGACACAGGAATGAAAACCAAAAGAAGGCTCGTTTAAAAAGGCAAATATTGATTTCGTGTGAATGCTCGTCTGCAAAGCCAGTGAGTGCGTTTCAAAAGGAAACAAGCAAATCCATGGAACAGCCTCGTGTGGTGGGCGACATGTGAAGGGGAGGCGCCGGCAGCGTGCTGTGCACTGCTGTGTGTATTGCCTTTATCTCTGTCACCATCTAGTGGAGGGTTTGACTTGTGGGCGAGAAACCCGGACACCTCCAAGTGCAGTGTGTCACCGTGACACGGCCGCAACCGGAGGCGGGAGGAGCGCCAAGAGCGTCTCGAGGTGTTGCTGTACCTTTGCCGGAGACGACTTCGTTCTCAGTCCGCCAACGAAATCCAAACTGCAGAGCACAGATTTGAAGCCGTATCAATAATTCGTCCCGAAACAACTCTCCCAAACTTTAATCTGAAGGAGTCCTAACAAAACACGGCGTGTGTATATATTTTTCATCAGCCAAAAGCAGAGAAAGCTTTTCAAAGAATGGAAACTGATGCATATCAGTTTGAAAAGACGGATAAATCTTTCATGGCATTAATAGTGCATCTCTAAACTGTCCGTATTTCTGTTCATACTGTATGATTATGCCTTCAGTGCCTCCCGTGGCTTCATCCACACAGTCGGCTACGTGACTCGAAAGGCGATGTGAGGGCAGCAAACCCATCAGCCCAAACCCAGGAGCCTCTGAGTGGGGGCCATATGCACTCTGCCTTCCTATTTAACATATTGTCACTTTTAGAGCCTGGCTGCCTCCCAGAACGGCCCCGCGGCCACCAGAGACCGACGCGACGTGCCAAAGCACATCACCCCCGCCAACTTTGGTCGACGCCGGGTCGGTTATGATGGCGATTAGCACGAGTTAGCCTAAATATTAACCTTTACGCATGGCAACACTACTGGGGCAATTAATTTAATCTTTCTAAATATTGGAGTGCAGTCTGACAAAGGATCTTTCTGCCTTTTACTGTCAGGGGTGTTCAACACACAGATGATTGTGCTGCTGTTTTACTGTGCTACTTTCTCCCATTTTTTGGGTGTTTTCCACTTGGGAACCTCACAAAAAACAAACATTGTAATGTACAAGTGATTGACAGTCTTATTCAAACAAAATTAAAGCTAAATACTCAAAGCATAGATATTTATATTCGACTGGGTAACCAATGAATTACAAGGATTTCCTGCTGGCATCTCACCTTGTTTTCTTTGTACCTGCTGACATCAGCTATGCAGTATTCTTTAAACAGCTTGTCGTAATACTTCTTGGCAAGTTCTTTCTCCCTGAAAATGAAAGAAGTCCCATTTAAGGCAGAACGCTGGTGAAGAAGCAGCCAGAGCTCTGTTTGTTTGTGCAGGAGTGCAAACAAGTGAGTCATTTTTGGAGAGCTGCTGTGTATATTGGGGGCGTGTGTGGGTGGGGGGCGCTGCTGCAGGTGATCACCATGTCATGTCGTCCTCGTCCTCGTCCCTCCAGAGGAAGCGGTGGTTTTCTCGCAGCACATCCAGGTCGTTTTTGTCTTTAGCACTGACGGAAATAAAAGATTAAATGAGGATGCTGACAAGAAAGAACACTTCGCCGGCTAAACTGCTTTTATGTACTGCGACTGAAGATTAGATCTTTACGTTTTTTCCCCCTCATTCATCCTCCACCTAACGTCCTCTCTCCCCGTCATTAAACCCCGTATTGTTTTCACTCTTTATTGCACCTCATTATCTGATTAAGTAGCTCTGCTCTCCTTTTATTTAAGAACTGCACTCTTTCACACTCGTCTTTAAACCTTATCGTGAGGCGGCGGTTAACATAGGAGGCCTTTTATAGTTGCTTGTCAAACATTTTTAGGATCATTACTTGTTTGGTTTATTTCCTGTGTGTGTAGTTACTTGCTTGTCTGATAATAGGATATAATGACCCAGCTCACAAGTCTGTGTATATGTATGTATCGATAGATAGATGGAAAGATAGCTAGATAGATGGATAGATAGCCGATGGTGTGATAGGCTGAACACCTTCATATCTGGCCAACAGTGACAGCAGTTGACTTTCAAGCACAGATGTGGAGCTGAATACGTACACGGAGCGTCTGAAGTCGGCCATGTTCCCGCCATAGTACAATATGTAGTCACCCACAAACTTCTTGTGCCGCTCGAACTGGAGACGTCTGCTTAAGGTCAAACTACCACTGATGGTTGGAAAGAAGAGTCCATATTTCTCCAAATCAAAATCATCAAATAAAAGGTTTCTAATTATCAATGCATGATGGCCAGAAGATGCAGTCTGAGAAAATCAGAGCTGGTTTACAGGACTACAACATTTGGTTTTGCTACTTATCAATACAGATCTTTTTTTTTAACTGCTCCAATTCCATTAACGACAATTAGAAGCAAAAGTAAGGGATACAAATGAAGAAGGATACAGCATTTAATGATATCAGGTGAGCTCTCCGGTTCCTGGCTTCCTCTCTGGAAGACAAAAAAAGGACAAGAATGTAATTCACCAAAAAACACATGTATACTCAAAGGGTGTAAATAACAATACGACTGTAAGCAAAGCAGGCAAAGAAAGAGCAGCGTCTTCCATCTATTACATTATTGTAGTCTGTTTGTTCTGATCTAAAAACAACCAAACCTGAAACACAGATGGCTCACGAAAATGTCCCTGATAAGTAAAGATTAGAAAGTTCAAAAGTGAGAACGAGAAAACGTAGCCATGTAAAGCTTGTCTGGAACATCCAGCCAAGCAAATTATAAAACAATAACTTGTTGTTCTGTTTGACTGTTGACTGATGGCAGAGACAGTGGGAGACATCGTGCTGCAGTCCTACAGTACCTGTCCACTTCACCCGAGTGTGAACTGTGATGAGCCACTTTGGCGTGTCGACCTTTCTGGAAGGGCTTCTGGAGGATTTCCTCCTCGCGCTTCCTGTTTGGCAGAAGTAGAAACGCAAGCAGCTTGAGGTTGTGGCGGACAAGAGGGAGAGATGGCAGGACCACCACAGCACTGATTCAGTCCTACACACACACACTGGACATGAGCTGGAACCTGCACCTTTTCGCCCCCCTTTCCGAGGACTCCCCCTGCTCATCATCGTCGCTGAATTCAGAGTCGTACCCACCGCCTCCGTGAACCTGAAGGAGACACGCGAAGCCATTCGTGTCAGTGCCAGGACACGTTATCACACGTGGAGACGCTCTGACCCACACACACTTTTTACAAGTATTGCATGTTCACCAAGACTTCGATAGTTTCCACAGAAGTCTCGTAGAAAACGAGTGAGGGGGAAAACATGTAGGCGACTGCGAGGAAACGGAGCGTTATTACTCCGTAATTACAGCTCAGTAAGCGCTTAAAAGGGGGCGTAATGTGGCTGTTTAAGGTGTAACTGCGTTCTTCCTCTGCTGCTGGCTGGCTGCTGTCAAAGCTAACTTTTCATGCTAACAGGATCATATCAAGCTGAGCGAAATCCGTTAATGACGTGGATAAATGCTCATGGACATGAAACCAAGTTTAATTTATGAAAAAGCTCTTTACCTTCACGAGACTGTCCATGATTTCTCTCACTCGTCTGCAACGATCGGTCCTTTTGTTTACAAACTGAAACCGTTGTCGCCGGATGATGACGTTGGGGCATCAGTCGCAGAGTGATGTCGAGCCAAATATAACGTGTCTGATGAGGAAAACATGAGCAGTCCATTTGAAAGCAACTTTCCATGAGAATTAAGGCAGAAAATGTTTTTGGTTTGATCTTGAATTGAAGCATGATCTTTGTAATAAATGAAAAATAATATGACCAACTTTAGAAACTTCGGATGCTGGCACAAGTAACATGGCTTTGTTTTGTGCTTGTGTCAGTAAATGAAATTAAACCTTGTTCAATCCAATCAAAAAAACGTATAAATTAACTGGTTAACTTTTGAGTGAAATGGATTTGGACTTTAACAGATTGGAGACTGATGCCTGCGCCTGCATCTTATATAT
>JASSRZ010000086.1:9702020-9727166 GCA_032164315.1 Malacoctenus gilli | reverse complement strand
ATGTCCATCCTGTCAACTCTTTTTTTCAGATGTGAATCCATCATGACAAATGGTCTTCTAGAAAAATGGAATTTATCAGAAAATGACTAACTCACGGATTCATTCATCAAGTCATCATATATTCTGTTAGAGGATGCTGTGATCATATCTTGACTCGATGACTAATTCATTGTCAGGCACAGGAAGGATGTGGCGAAAACATGAGACGTCGCCTCTCATTTGGACACAAAAAGCCGAGTGACTCTGACTAATCACCAATTATGGGTTTATATCGTTCATCTACTCAGGAGACAATGCAAGGGAACTATGTGGGCATCCAGATTGTAGATGGGGAAAATAGAGGGTGTATTGTGCTATTCGGGTGCTTGTGTATGATTCAGTTCTGGGACTATGAAATGTGGGGTCAGAGTTCGTCATAGCGTGGTAACAAGAGTCCAGTGTTTCATGACTTCCTTCAACCCACTGATATTCACAATCGAGTGAAAGATGGCGAGAATGATGGAGGGAGTGAAGAAAGTCAAAAAGTGTTCAGGGAGCGATCAGGGGTTGAGGAGCCTTACTTAAAACACCCACTGTTGTGGTATTGAGGGTTAGAATCCCATTGCAGGTTTGGGCATGTCTGTCTTATTTACTCCAACATTTATTAAAACACAGGGTAAACCTTCCCTGCAACTATATGACAAGCTTTGGCTATTATTATTTTTATTATTATTATTATTATTATTATTATTATTGTTATTGTTATTATTATTATTATTATTGTTGTTGTTGTTGTTGTTGTTGTTATCATCAGCAGCATTATTTTGTTGGTGTTGTTGTGTTTCACTGTCGTATACTATTAGCAGTAGTGAACTGGTGGTAGTGTCGCCCAGAGTGACTATATATCTAAATAAAAACACAAATATTTATTACTCGGAGCCATGTTGGCTTGTTAGCCACATGCATGTGCGTTTCCCCCCCCTGGCTGCTTGTTAACCCATCTTCTTTTCACAGTCATTACTATGCCAAAGCAGGGAAGAAAGGGGGGCATTTGAATGAGCGGGGCAGGTGCATTTGCACAGAGCCTCATGAATAGGCGCTTCCCATTAGCCATGCACGGCTCCGAAGCGCGCATAAATAATAGCTGGCACGGCTGATAAAAAAGCGCACCTAGGGGCCTTCCCCCCCCCCACTCCTCTCCTCCCCTCTCCATCTCTCTCTTTCTTCCTTTCTCTTTAACAAGGATTTTTTTTTATCTTCACTTGCTCTACATTTAACGTGGAAGCAAAAAAAAAAACCCCAACTTCTCCCAAAGCGCTAACAAGAAACAGAGCAGTTGTGGCGTGTCATGTGATACTTCTCCAGGATGGGCATATTTCTTTTTTTCATGACCAAAATCTGAGATGTGTTTTCGCTCTCATGTCCCGCCTGTCCCGCATTTGTAATCCTGCGCCCTGCAGAACAAATCGGCTGGACGGGCGCCTTCCTATTGAGACGCAGGGAGCATAGACACCAGCCTGCCTCGGAGCGCCCGCTTCCATCACAAACAAGAGACAAATCTCGATTTGAGAGAACAAAAAGAAAAGACAAAAAAAAAAAAAAAGCAACAACAACACTCGGCGATTTCTCCTCGCAGACCCTGTCTGGAAGTTGCATGTTGCAGGAGTGACAGGACAGGACCGGGACGGACGGAATGGGATCCCCGGGCAGAGCGGCGCGGGGATGGAGGAGACGCTGGGCAGCCTGCGCGCTCCTGCTCGGACTGCTCGCCGGCAGCTTCGTGGCTTCGGCGGACGGTCGGAGAGTGAGGCAGCCCAGATGCCCCGTCGGATGCACCTGCACCAAAGACAATGCCCTGTGCGAGAACGTCCGATCCGTGCCTCACACCTTCCCCTCCGACGTCGTCTCTCTGTGAGTGATGCTGCCTTTGGAGCGGATTATTCAATTGTCCCGATCAGGACCCGAAGAGTGAACGTTAAACTGTCAGTGACCTTCTGGTGTGGCTTGTGTTTTCTGACGGCTCTCCCCTCTCATCATGTGCTCCCCCTTTGATCAGGTCTTTTGTCAAGTCTGGGTTTAATGAAATCACCGGAGCGAGCTTTGTTCATACACCTGCCCTGCAACTGCTGTGAGTAAGATCTATCCTCCTTTTGGTTTTTCTCTCTGTGTCTGTCCATCCAGTTATCTCTCTATTCATCCGTCTTTTCTTCATTGTGGTAAACAATGAGGCCCGTCTCCCTAGGGAACTTGTCCAGATATACACATTTAAAGGGGGCTTCTCTGTAATGATGTCATGATTATGCAATATACCACATGGCTCCACCAACAAACAGCAGGAGCAGAGATGGAGTGGGAAGACATAAACAGAGATCATGCTCTTTTCTTCTCTTTCTGTGCTACCCTGATAAGATCCTCACTTTCAGTCATAGCCAAGCACAAAACTACCAAGTTTATCTCGACAACACTCTCACTTGTTATTATGCGTCTGCACGAGGCGCGAGTCTGCAAATTGCCCGTGCAAATCCACAAAATTAACAGCCAGGCAGGGCTCAACAGTGCTCTGATCACACTTCACGCCCCACATAATAGCACGCTATCACCAAGCGTCACTTTGTCTCGGCAGAACATCTTTGTTGGCGTCAGTTCCTTCATATGCTCAGACGACACTGAATCCGTTTGGGATGTGCACCAACTGTCAGATGGAGGCGGAGGAGGTGGCGTTGTGCTTCAGAGGGGCCGGCTCGTGACTGGAGGGAGGAGAGCTTTAACTGAGGAACGTGAATGAGGGTGTCAGTGAGGGGGGGTTGCCCCATCTGGCATTATTTACTGCTGAGGTGACCTGTGTTAACCCTCTTCAGAGGGCGACGGGAGCTTTGGGGCTTTCCCATTGGCTGAAATTAACAGACTGAAGGGTAGTATAAGGAAAAAAAACGATTTATTCATAGTGTAAATCATAAATATCACACTGTTTACGTCAGAGGTTCTCATCATAATGAGCTGTATCTTCACTTACAGTCGGTGCAATTTGAACAGGGGAAGCACCAAAATAATCAATACACAATCAATATTATTTGGGGTTCACAGGAGGCTCTTACTTTGAAAGTTTTTGTGGCTGTAATATTTTGTGAGTGTTTGCAACCCGTAACAGTTTGCGACCACTGTGTCATTACACTGATTTTTGTTTGAATGCTTTGTTCTCTGGCATTTCCATCATACTTTAATGTGCTGCCTGTAACTTTATGCAGCTTTTATTCTCAGAATTTTCTCCCATTTCCCTCTAACCACCACGAAAATCCACTGAGCTCCCACGTTGTGGTTCCAGGTGTGAGTGAGGAGAGGTGCACGATTTGTCGTTGTTGCTGTGGAGCATAATTCTTTGCTTGTTGGTCTTACAAGTGACTCAGAAACTTGTGGGAGGAGGTAACCGCTTCCCAGCCACGTTCGTTCTGTGAGAGGAGCGAGAATTTCTCAGTTTTTCTTTGAGTCAGTGACCACATGCTGAGGGTGGAAACACTCGGGTGACAGTTACAGTCTCACACTTCATTTGTTTTTGTGTTTGAGATTCGGAATTAGTGACACAAGTTTTTAAGAGTTTGGCAACCCCAACTTTTAGCACTGATTACAAATCAAACACGTCGTTCCAGGCTCCAGATTTGAAATTCACGCGAAGAGATGATTGAAAAAGTAGAACATTCTGAGGAGAAGAGATCAACTGTTTCTTTAAATCGCATAATGATACGTATTGGCTCTAAAATCAGTCTTGTTTCCATAGATTGTTCACAGCAAACTCCTTTGACCTGATTGACGAGGATGCATTTCTGGGTTTACCACATCTTGAATACCTGTGAGTACGTCGTGATGCACTCTGTGTTTAAGGTGTCATAACACACATGAACTTCACCTCAATCACATTTCCCTCACAAGTAAACAGGGAGAGAAGCGGTGTCCCATCAAATGTTATTACATTTTGAAAGAAGATTCAATCTGAAGCCTAATTTTTCCACTCTGCTCTGTGCTAAAGTTTTCCTGAGGATTGATTACTTGTCATGGATTTTTGATCCATCATCTTCAGTGTTGAAATGTGATCCAACAATTTTATTAAATGCTGCTTGCCAAAATAAAGCTTTGGCATGCTTCATAGCATTTCAAGCTCTGTGCCTGTATTTTAATGTCTGATTCACTTACAGCTGAAAGAAAACATGTTTTCTGTTCACTGTTTTCACAGTTTAACTTGCTCTTTTCTGGCATTATCACAGTAGTCACGGTAAAGAGGTGTAATCAAACAATGTGATATTGAAAACAAACCTTGACTACGTCATTGATTCTCCTCGCCCTGACACTAAATTTCAACAAGGTCGCACAAGGTGACACTACAGATTTTGCAGATTTGCGTTTGCCTCGGTAATCCATGTAAATCTGTGAGATAAATTAGTGTCTGCCTCTCTCATCATTTCACAGATTTATTGAAAACAACAAGATTGAATCCATATCCCCGAATGCCTTCCGGGGCCTGAAAACACTGATACACCTGTAAGTATATTCTTTGTTGGCTGTGATGTTTAGACATCTTAAATGAGCCTCCATTATCCCTCTGTTTCCCTTCTTCGAATCATTCTTCATTGTGATGTGAGGGAGCTTTGCTACGTCTCATTCCTCCCTCACAAGTCATGATTACTTTCTTGACTTTAACAGGCTGCACAGTCACATTCACACACCCTCTGCAGAGGCACTCTCTCTCAAAATGTAGCAATTTGGGGTGAGGTAATAGTATCTTTGCATTCAAAGTATTTCCCCCGTAAACTGTGCATAAATTCACCCTTTTCTGTCGCCGAATCACTTTGTCACTGCCTGCAATGCAAAGGTAAGCAAACGTGCTGTTGCCAGTGGTCAATTCCCAAGGTGACTGAGCGCATCATCTGGCTCAGGTTACTGAAGGACAGATCTGGGCTTTTTATTCCAATTACACAGTTGTTGGCAACATATTTCTGGCAGCTGGAATGAATCCCTGTCATGCTGTCATCTTTTCCTGAAAAAAGGAAAAAAAGCGGTGAGAAAAACATCTCATCAGTTGTTAATGACTTATTTTGGTCTCTGTGCCACTGCTTGTATGTTTTTGGGCTCTATGTGAGGAGTTATTTTACTGTGTTAATGCTGTGTTGATGATCACATTCTTTCGAAAAGTCACAAAAGTAAAGAGGAAAGTCTCAACTCTCAGTCACACTTGGGAGTTTTGTTTGCACTTTCCACATATTCCATTTAGTGTCCTGCAAATCATTCAGTTTCTTTGTGTATTATTATTTTTACGATTCTTTCTACGAGTGCCCATCTTCAATTGCTTTTGGGCTTCTGTAGGAACTGCTGACAACACAGTCGGAATCTTCTCCAGGATCAATCAATACCTGTGGATGGATGTAATTGTGAAGGCATTAAACAAACGGACTGTTTAAGAAACCCTCCTGTGTTGACTTGTGTGGGATAATGCGAGGAAAAGCCAGTCAACACTTTCTAAGAAATTGTCCTGTCAACACTTTGAGCTGCTAAACATGGCAAAACTAAATGTTGCCAAGAACGTGAGTGACTTGCAGGTGAAGTCTAAATTTAACTGTCCTGTAACCTTAAACCGGGTGACCTATACTCTGCCTTTGACTCCCCAGCAGGTTGTCCTTTGCACATTTTGTGCCATGACAATGCTGCTCAGTGCAATTCTTGATGAGAAGATAGGATTTTGTATACTGTGAAGGAAGCCAACTCAGCTCAAACAATATTTTAGCCTATTCAGATGTTATTTTCTTGCAAGTTTTGTTTAATCAGACTGGAAACTGGTTTGACAGTAAAAATAAGCCACAACTTTCTTTTGAGAAAGCATGTGACATTTAAACTTTTAATAATTGGCTGAATCCCAGTGATGACAAGCTCACGACTGAAAACAAAGTCCTTCACTTGACAAAAGCTTGCACAAAATGTGTGCGAGACAGTTTCTGGCATCATCATGGCAACGCTGCAGTGATACAGATGAAGCCTTGTAAACAGACCCGTCTGCAGGTTGAGGTGATTGGTGCAGAGTTGAAACGGTTGCTTTCTGTAAATGAACACCGATCTCGTCTCCCGTACGAGTGTTTTCTTCATGACACTGGCAGTGTTGCCACTCTGTCTTGTTGTTCAGAAAAGTAAACAAACTCCTCAAAAAGTGATGAATAAATGCAGCATCAGAGGGCACTTTAAATGCATCACGCACAATAAATACATTATTAAAGGGCGCAGGCAGGCATCCTGTCGGGAGCCCTGTCCACTGTGCTCTAACCTAATCTGTTTGGAGAGTGCATTCTTGCACAAACTCTAAGTAAAATGGTCTCTCTTCCCCGGAGGACCTGGTCTCAAATAAATAATGCAGCTTTCATGAATTACGCTGACATTTCATTTCATTCACATCGCTCTCTGTTTGGGAGTTGGGTCTCTCGCTCACAAATGAAACGTCTCTGTAGTGTCTGTTTTTTCGAGCTGGCCGCTCTTTCCCGGCTGGCAAAGCTACAAGACACTTAAGGGCATGGGGGGGGCGACATTGTGTGAGGTGGCTCAAAGTATAAAATACTAATCCTGCTTTTTCAGTGGTAAGCAAGGAATTGTTAACCTCGACATCAAACTGCATCAATCCACCACTGATTGCTTTGCCCTCTTCCACTTCACGGCTGATCATTTCAAGCAGCATTTAGATGATTGTGCTGTGCCACGAGGAAAAGAGGGCCGGTAATCTTAGTTTATGCTCCCACTTGTTGCTTGTTACTTGGTGTTTTTGTTCTCGCGCGCCTCCAATCAATCCAGCAAACGGCTAATGAAAAGCTCCATCTTCCTTCTGCAGACAAACAGTCTACTTCTAATCCAATCACCGTGTGTATTATTTTCCTCTTTGTTGATTAGGAGCCTGGCCTACAACAACCTTGAGACGCTGCCCAAAGATGTTTTCAGGGGCATGGACGCTCTGACCAAAGTGTGAGTTTGTATTACGGACGTGTTACATTGACATGACTCATTACAGCTTATTTGTACTGAATGTCATATAATGTATTTTTATTGTATTTATGGTGCTGCAGTGGGCTGTGCGTCTCCCCCTAAGTGACAAAGTCCTGCATTGGTAGCTGAACGAGGTCTTTCTGTGCAGAGTTCTGCCTGTGCATGTGTGGGTTTCATACCACATCCAAGAAAACAGTATATAGGGTCATTTTTTGCCTCTGAATTTTTTATAGGTGAGAATGTATGTGCATGTGTTTAGAGGGGGTAGTGGGTCTCTCTTTGTTTGCCCTGTGATGGACTGGCAACCTGCTCCTGCCTCAGTTCTGTGTAAACTGGGATTGGCTCTTGCCCATCCAGGACTGTAATGCTGGAAAAGCTGCGTCAAAGATGTATGAATGATCGGTAACAGTCAGTTTACCCAGTTAGCATTTCAGGATGGATGAAAGACAGGACCTAAATGTATGACCATAAGGTTAAAGGGGAGTTTGTGGGGGAGTGAAGTGAAATCTCCTTTGCTCTTCTCTCTTGTCACAACATGTCAGGTTAAATATGATAATACCAAAAGGTCATCATGCCGGATAAAAAAGTCCTTCCAGCTAAAGAATGAAAAAGTAAGACATAAGAAAGCAGTTGTTTTTGAAAAAAGATGAAGGCAAACTTGAATAATAAAAGATAATGGAAGAACGAAAAGTATGTATTCCATGCACTCCACAGAATAAGATAATAATTGAGAGGCGAGGGGAGGAAAGCCTGGTTGAGAGTGCCAGAATGTCAGGCTAAACTAATGGTAAGCAAGTCAATTATGGAGAAAAGAACGAGGCCCTGGCTTTGGTCCCACTGATACAATCAACCGAAATAATGCTTGTGTCTGTGGATTCAATACACTCATCTAAAGTTAATAGCTATTCAGACAGAGAGTGCGTGATGAGCAGAGTCTACCCTGGAGATACGACACTTGTTGGGGTTCTGCTGGCATGATGCCAAATGGCAGCCAAGGAGAAAAGAGACACAGCAGAGACTCAAACAGAAGCCCCGAGATTATTCTGTGCATTTCTGGAATAAAGATGATGATCCATTTAAACCCTGCCATGTGACCGGTGGATGCAGGGATCTGAGAGGCAACAATCTGATCTGCGACTGCAAGCTCAAGTGGCTGGTTGAGTGGATGCACCACACCAACGCCACCTTGGACCAGATCTACTGCAGCGGCCCCCCACTTCACCAGGGGAAGAAGATCAACGACCTGCTGCCACACTCGTTTGACTGCATCACAGCAGGTATTATTTCCAACTGCTTACCGCCTTGTGTCAGTCGCAAGCAGTCGCTCTCTGTGTTCCCAGCTGTCTGCACCATGGTCGCCCCCTAAACTGTCTCCATTGACGCTTTCAGAGCTAAAAATACAAGCGTTTGTCGGTGCATTTTTCCTGCATTCTTGTAGCGTTATCTCGCTGGATCTCAGAGGTCTGTTGTCTGTTTCAGAGTTCGCTTCCTATCAGTCGATGAAGTTTGAGTCGCTTTCGGTGGAGGCCTTCACCTTTGGCAAAGAGCAATACGTTGTGTTTGCTCAGCCTTTTGCTGGGACCTGCAGCTTCCTGGAATGGGATCACGTCGAGATGACCTTCAGAGCACATGACACCATCCAAAGTAGGTGTAAAAACAGAAGAAGCCCTGAGTCAGTGTTTTGTGTGGTATCACCATTAGGGACATACGTGTGACAGCCTGTAGTTCCTCTGCTTAGGTAACAGCGACAAAACTAAGAACACTTTCTGAGTCACTTGTACTGCTGCACCTAAGCTGTATAATGTCCTAAATGTTGCCATACTGATGTGGTGAGAAACCTTTTCTGTGCTTTTGACCTATTGTGGCAAAAGGAGCTTGTGGAATTCGGAATTTAGCGGTATCTAGTGGTAAAGTGGCAGAATGCAACTATAAATAAACATTGAAAACTCTTCCAGTCTCCCGATTGGCAAGAGGAGAACCCATTGACGGCACAAAAGCTTGAAGATGAACAGTTATAAACATTTGGAGCTTCGCCAAGATGAACTGTTGCAATACTCGTTTATTGTACGATCTCTTAGACCTGATATTATAGTGCTTTTTTGTTTATTGGTTTCCCATAAATGATTCACAGTCTTCCCGGGGGGAAAGCCATACAAGCAGCACATCTATTGTTTCAATTACCTTTCTATTGATTGTTGGTCTTTTGTGCACTTTTCCCTTCTCATTACCCTTTAAGGCACCTCCACTGTTGTCTGCAAGCCCATGGTGATCGACAATCACCTGTTCGTCATCGTGGCTCAGCTGTTCGGCGGCTCGCATATTTACAAACGCGACACCTCCGCCAACAAGTTCATCAAGATCCAGGACATTGACATTCTCAAGATCCGTAAGCCCAACGACATCGAGACCTTCATGATAGACGGGGAGTCCTTCTTTGTCATCGCAGACAGCTCGAAGGTTGGCACCAATATTCTTTCCTCAGTGCTCAAATGCTTTCATGTTGGTGCGGATGTGCCAATTTTGTTGCAGATTGTCAAGTCTGCTGGCGAGGGCGTTTTTACATTAAAAAAAACAAGAACAAAGCTCTTGTATTTGACTCCATAATATTGTGAAGGTGTTGTTGTGTCCATCCCCTGTATGAATAATGCTCCTCTAATCTTCACTTCCCACCATGTCAGCCAGTCTTTCCCCCGGTGTCCCTCTCTGCAGCATGTCAGTTTGCGTCTGCTCCTGCTGATTAGCCTTGTATTGCCAAATGTTCACATATGCTCCCACATATGCTTGGGGACATTCAGGCGTACACACACACACACACACACACACACACACACACACACACACACACACACACACACAGTGTTTGGCTCCGTGCTCTAAAATTTGTAATTTGCTGCTTAATTTTTGTCGTTGCATAATTGTTTTCTCTTTTTGTAAATCACCACTGAGCACTTAATTAAAAATCTGTTTGTCGCTGCAAGAGCATGTTCGGAATAAAAGCCTGACCCGAGTTGACGTTTGGCTTCCACGTGCCCCTCGCAGGCCGGCTCCACCACGGTGTACAAATGGAACGGCAACGGCTTCTACTCCCACCAGTCGCTGCACCCGTGGTACCGGGACACGGACGTGGAGTATCTGGAGATCTCCAACAAGCCCCACCTGATCTTGTCCAGCAGCTCCCAGAGGCCTGTTGTGTACCAGTGGAACAGGGGCCAGAAGCAGTTCGACCGCAGGACCGACATACCAGAGATGGAGGACGTATTTTCCATCAAGCACTTTGTGGTTAAAGGTGAGAAATGTGGTTACATGGGTATACATACGGAGGCGTCCTTTATATGTGCAGATAAATGTACAATAAGTATAATTGTATTCTGGGTTCGCATTGTGTTGGGTTAAAATTAAGTTTATTGAAAAACCTTCATTGTTTCAGTCATCTCATCATCCTTTATATAGAAGACTGTGAGAGGCCATCCCACAATATTATTACTGTGTATAATTCGTCACTTTCGTCACTCGCCATCTTTCTTTCTTCTTTCTTGAAGGAACCAATTTAGGACTTTCCTGAAAAGCTTCCAATAACAAGCAGAGAATTTACTTGTGATTACATAAACTGTTTTCGGGAGCGTTCCCATTTCAGGTCCCGGCCGACTGGCTTGAACGTGTGAACTAAATGGGCCTTCTTGAATGTGTGTCTTTCTCAAAGGTGACCTGTTTATATGCTTGACAAGATTCATCGGGGACTCCAAGGTGATGCGCTGGGACGGCGCCATGTTCAAAGAGGTCCAGACGTTTCCTTCCCGCGGCTCTATGGTGTTCCAGCCCGTCTCCATCGGCAACTGGCAGTACGCCATCTTGGGCAGCGATTATTCACTTACCCAGGTCTACCAATGGGACACCAAGAGGGGCCAGTTTGTCCCATCCCAGGAGCTGAATATCCAGGCACCGCGGGGGTTCTCAGTGCTTTCCATTGACAACAGAGTTTTCCTGCTTGCATCCAGCTTCAAGGGGAAAACACAGATATACGAGCACCTCATGATCGATTTGAGTAACTGAATCCGTTGTTTCGGATCAGATTTTCGGTGCTTTAAAAAGGAGTGAAAGATTCCACTAGCACAGATTTGGTCATAAATTAGGATAGCCTGGCGAGTGCATGGGAAAATTTCACACTCCACGTTGTTTTTTTCCTTCAGGCTTTGAGGTGTCTGGCTAACATTTTGCATTGTATAAAACGAATTTTATACATAATCACCATCACTAATGTTTCACAACCTGCTGCAATCAATTTTCATTGAACAGGCCCAGTTTTAAGTTATTTTATAGGACTTTGATTGCATCAATCTTAAAACAAAATAATCCTGCTAATTGATGGGTAGTGACCTATTTTCTTAAAAAAGAAGCACATACAAGTTCATATTTTAATACAGTTTGGATGAAATGAGGTGCGTCAGGGAAATTAACTGAAGTAAATCAGCCAGTAAAAGATGTTACCTGCTGTTACATGTTTTAGAAGCATCAGGGTCGTCGACCTCATTAGTCACGAAAGGTGAAAGCTGTTTTTTAGTGCTGCTTTCCAACGTATTAAGTTTCATGATTAATAAAAAGCAGCTCTGGCATATTTACCACTTTTTGGGGTCACAAAAGTGAAACAAGCTGGTAAAAGTACGTTCCTCTCGGTTGCAGGTTAAGACTGAGCAACTACCTGCGGAACTCATTCCTCCATCAGCAGCTCAACCTCTCGCTCCATCAGTCACTCTACTAATCTAAGATCGATGTGTAAAAGCCACTAAACACTGTGACAAACTTTGACAACTAACCATCTCTGTCAGGCCCCTTTGAGCAAGACTGTATGTGTGTTCCAGCCTCTCGTGGTGTTGATTTTCCATGAATGACTTACTGGAAGCATCCCACTGTGTCACGCAGCCCTCTCTCTTTCACTGCTCTCTTGCCCCTTTTCTCCCTAATTGACAAAAGCCATTGTTGTCGTTACTCCACAGCGAAAACGCCAACCACTCACTGTGCGGCACACGCTACCTGTGCTTTCACACGCTCCTCTTATTCCCACACAAAAGGAACTGGATATCGATAACAACTAACAACTTCACTGACAACAATCTGCCAAAAATAATGTTTACGTTTTTTGCAGTGCTGTGTAATTTATGATTATGACTTTTGTATGTAGACGGGACCACACTCTGTGTGTGTGTGTGTGTGTGTATGTGTGTTTTTAAACCCTGTGTAATTTAGTGTAGATTTAGTAGCAGAAACAAGGATCACTTCCTTGAATTCAAGGTAACATTGGTCCTGGATCATTGATTTACTTGTATGTCCAATCTAGCTAGAGGGAAGTAGTTTTTCCTGCGTCATCTTGCTTGGTGTACTTTCAGTGAAGTGGTAATAAAACACTAAAATGCTAACTCGGAGATTTGATGTTTTGGATGATTATGCAGTTTAGTGTACTTGTTTGGCAAATGTGTATTTTTTACAGTGTAGTGCAGCTAGTACACAATGTACTGTCTGTGTTGTGTGCGAACATGTTGGTTTATAAAAAGGATTTTATTTTTGGCTTGAGCTAAGAGTTGTACAGAGAGTCCATTATAGTAATGACTCTGAGGGTTTCTTCAAAAAAACTAATTTTTGACGAAGAGAAAAAATAAAGCCTTGGTTCCCAAACTGAGGTCCAGAGCCTCTTGAGGGGACACTAGAGATAAGAGGGGGCCCTGAGGCTTTGCTACTTTGAGGTTTGACACTTCTGGAGCACATCTAACAAAGGGGCAGCTGCTTTTATTTTGACGGCTCCTGCTTTTATTTTGAAGGCTCCTGCTTTTGTATGTTGGCAGGTTTCCCACCAGTTCTCGGAAAACATGATTGTAAATCAAAGTGTGTTCCACGGAAGTTCTGAGGAAATTTTAGGGTCTCCTGAAAAAAGATAGGAAACTACTGATTTTGGTGTGCGCATATTCAACATTTGTGCTAAATATGGTTTTCATCCTCTTTATATTCTCTATTTTCAAATTTTTTAGGATGTCAGGGGAGTTTTGGTTGGTTCAGACCCCTGCAGCGCCCTCTGAAAATGGGCGTACACGTCGGCCCATGTTTCAGTTGCCCAGCAGAGTTGGTTTGGGTTCACTTCTGCCCCCCTGTGGGTAAAGTGACCACCGCACGGCGGGTTTGCGTTGTGCCACCAAGATTAGTCATTAACCTTGTCTCCTCGGTCACTGTGGACACCGGAGGAGGAGAAGGGCAGCACTCCCACCGAGGCATGCTGCCGCTCGGCCGTCACATCTTACCATGAGCGACCGCGACCACCGCGCGCACCGGCGGGCTCTCTCCGTGGAGGACGGCGTGACGGTGGCCTTTCACAGAGTTGACAGCCATGAGCCGCACAGCGACCAAGACGAGCGCGACGGCGACGAGGAGCGGGCGGCGGAGAGGGTCTATCTGCACAGAAACTGCCATGTGTCCTGCGAGCGCAACCATGATGCCGAGGAGGAGGCGGCGGAGGAGGAGGAGGAGCAGCGGCGGGAGGTGCCGGCGGGAGGAAGCGAAAATTCACTGGAAGGCAGCGAGAAGAAAGCGCTGTGTCCGCCGGCGTTTTGCGTCACCGGCAAGTCCACATCCCGGGAAGGAGGCGAGAGTGAAGGTAGAAAACGTGGCCGACGGCACTCGAGGTGGCCGCTCTCCCCATCATGTCACTGTCTGCTCATGCGGGACTTTATGATGGAAGGAGGCGCAGAAATGGGGCGACAGGCGGCCTGGAAACCGCCGGCTTCCTGGGTTATCTGACGTTACACAACCGTGTCAGCGATAACATCACGTGGGCGCTATTAGCCTATTATACGGGATTGATTCAAAAGCACGTACAATCCTGCTTAAACCTAACACGCTATATGTAATCTTCATTTATAGCAATGTCTTTCACTTTCAAAACTTACAATGTCATTGTATTGTCATATTTCACTTCCAGTTGACAAGCTTATGCATTAATCTCTAAATGAACGCTTTGAACTATGACATAACTGTGACTCATAACAATGTAGTAAAGAGGCAAAATGCAAGAACAATAATTAGCTGTTATCAAAGTCCCCAGAATGTGACTGTTATTTATATATTTTAAAGGTTTTTTTTTTTTAAAAAGCAGCATATTTCCCTTTAATGAGTAATGAGTTTTATTTTTCAAAGCAATACAGATATGTTCACATGATCACGTGGTCACCGAGTGTTTCCAGCAACACACCGGCATTGTGACCTTGAAACGACACCGTGCGGTCAACAAGTCTCCCGGAGTTACTCCAACATGATGCCTTTCACATAACAACCGTGTGCATCCAGCCGTGCCCTTGGTTTGGCACCAGCTTGAGAAAACAAACATCATACGATGGACGAATTGGTAAACACAAAGACAGATATCCAGCGTAACCTCAGACTGAAATCAAAGCTCTTCAAACAGAGCCGATTGTGGGTCCACACACGCGCTTTGTAAACAGAAGGCCTCCGTCTTTGGCCCGGCTTTTGTTTGTGGTTTCTGCAACAGATAGTTTTGCACAGGTCTCAGTGAGTTTCGCGCCCTCGGCTGCTTATGAAAACTAATACGGATCAGTTCTACTCTCATGTGTACTTCCTCTCCTTGGTACTCGTCTGCCTTCGCTCCCCCATTCTTCGGCTCTCACTTTCTCTACTCTGCTGTTTTTTTGCCCACAGGCCCAGAGAAGCCAAAAAGATGTCCTGGCCTCGGTTTGTTCTACGCGCTCCTGTCCACGGTTTTCTTCTCCATCATTGCTCTCTTGGTGAAAACTATTCAGGGAATCCACGCCATAGAGATCAGTGCCATACGCTGCTTCTTCCAGATGCTCTTTGTCGCGCCGCTGCTCATCTACCACAAGTAAGCGAAGCTCTGACGCTGGGTTTAAGGTTTACACATCCTTGGCTTGACATGCTGGTGTCAAGAAATGTTTCCAAATACCTTCCTTTGTTCAAACCAGCGATTTATTGGCCGTGACTCGATTCAGAGGATTAGTGACATGAAACTGAAGGAGATCATGTGATTCTCTCCCAGTAATGTATCGCTTGGGAAACTGGCGTTCACACTCGGAGCTGTCACAAAGCTTTAGGGTAAAGATCCTGGCAAAAAAACCACGATGACGCACTTGAATTTACGACAATTTTAACACATCAGATCTTCCGTCCTTAAAAATGCAGCAACATGAAACACAACAAATGAGTCGTTTGGTCAATGAAATGTTGTGAGACATTGTTATCATGGTCCAATAACAGCCCCTCCATATAAACATGCTGTTTAACACATCAGTGTTAAACAGGCCAGGTGAGACCATTATGTCACGACACACCAATTTGCCCTGGGCTCAGCCAAAATAAAGAAACACAGATAATCCAGATAACTGAATTATAATGAGAGCGCTTATGCGAGTGACAAAAATAGAGCTCATGGGAGAAATTATAGCTCCTGGCAATCATTATTTTTATTCTTTGCCCATCTGTTCCACCAGCATGGTCCAATTTTCTTTGTTTTGAGAACTACGACTTGAGAATTGTATCAGAACAGAATTGAAATTAGACTCTCACAAACTGCTTCCAGTGCTCCTATTCATGCATCTACCTGCTCATCCATCCATCTCTTCATTGTGGACATTTTTCTTTATTTTTACATTAGTTCGTTGCGTTTTTTTTTTTTTTAAGCTCAATCGAGCATCCATTCATCACTGTCATCCCCACATTACCTAAATTTATCCTTATCTACAGACATTCAGTCATTTGTCAGCCACTCCATTTTTTCCTCCATCCATTCCTTCCAAAGATTCTTTGTTTATTACTTCCTCTATCAGTCTAGTCATCTGTCCATTCACTCATCCATGCATCCATCATCCTTCTATCTTTGCTCCTGCAGGACAGGTTTCATTGGTCCCAGAGATAAGCGTATATATTTGGTGCTCCGGGGTTTCATCGGTTCCAACGCCATGATCCTGCTCTTCTATGCAGTTCAGCAGATGCCGCTGGCAGACGCCACCGTCATCATGTTCAGGTGAGAGCTGCTACAAGCCTAACTGATTGTAGATGGGTCCAGATTGGTTGTTCCATTACATCTTGCTCAAAGGGTGGATTCTGGATTTTTTTCTCTTTTGAGCTTGTCAGTTTTCGTTCTTCCACTGTCCGCCCCGACGTTTTATCTCACTTTGTGAGATTTTTTCTTTTTCCACTTGGTCGATTCTCCCATTTTTTCTCCCGCACCCTTCATCAATCACTCATTAAATAGCCAGAAAAAACATTTAAGCTGCACACTTGGTTGCAAACAGCTTGTTTTCCTGTGTGAACTCGGCAGTAACCCAGTCTTCACCTCCCTCCTGGCCTGGATCTTCCTGAAGGAGAAATGTACAATCTGGGACTGTGTTTTCACTGTTTTCACCCTCACCGGAGTCGTCCTCATCGCCCGGCCTCCTTTCCTCTTCGGCAAGCATCCGGGCGGCATCGAGGGCGACTACACCAACCACATCAAGGGGACCATTGCTGCCTTTGCAGGTGATACAATCTACCAGTGATTGTGTGTCACATATGTTTTGACGCACAGGCTTAATCACCCAGGTTGAGGTGTGAGAGTCTTATTCACACTTTCTGTCAGGATTAGCACAGCAGCCAGGGGGACTGATTACAATATGGCCCTCCTGCTCATTGGGGTCAGCAGGGAGGTGCTCCTCCTCCTTCTCATTAATCATGGTTCTGGGGGTGGGTTTCCTCTCTGCCGTGAAGCTAAAATAGCTCCGATAATTAAGACCCTTTAAGGTATTTAACTCTGCCCCATATATAACAGTGTCATCAGCTCTTCTCCAAAGAAACTTTGAGTTTTTCTTTTTGCCATGGGCATCATGATGATGAATCCCACCTTGCTGAAATTTCTTATTTCGTTATAAAGTCTTAATTCGTCACTGGGTTTTCTTAATTTTTGGAAACGACTCCAGCCAGATCCTTCAGTTATAATTGAATTCTGACTCCGATGTTCTAATTGCTTCCTTTGTGCGATCCGAGTGTGTCTAACATGACAAAGAATTTAGTTTATTTTTCCCTGCAATCCTGCATTCAGATCAGATTTGCATTCGTAATGATAAATAGAGAGAGATACCTTTTTTTTAATGCCCGTATCAGCAGCCAAGCCAGCCAATGTGAGTCATTTTCTGATTTCGAGGGTTTCTGTGAACAGCGAATTTAACGTTCTGGCACTGACGGAAAGCAGAAGGTAAGATGTTGCCAGGTTTGCTGTGAAAAGGGGGAGGATTTTTTTGTTTTTTTACGTCATGGGCCTCTTTAAATTCCCCTGGCCGCACTTTTGTGGTGCTTTCCATTCAGAAGCCATTGCAGTGAATGTATGTGTAGAAATGATTTACATTAGATGATAGCTGTAAACATTTTGGAATCATATTTATGACACAACATTGCTTACAGAGGCGATTGTTTGCTTCAGCATGATTTGAAAATGGTCTAAACTCTCTACTACAGAGCAGCTTTGTTGCGATTTCAATAAACTCCTGTCCAATGGATGCATTGTAAGATCATGACTCGTCACCCACTTGAGTGGCATGGACATTGGCCTTTATATACAGCATCTGTGATCGATTAACGTTGGATGATAAATCTTTTCCCGATACAAGCTGTCTGCTGCTCCCTGCCTTGTTCTCCCAATGCTGCTTGTCACTGCTGGTCTTTAAAGATCCCATGATATCCAGACTTTAGAGCATCTTCCTTCAACTAGTTTAACTGCAGTTACATGCACAAAGAGCTTCAAAACAATATTTGGCTCTGGCATTTTAACATTTCATGTTTATGATCAGATTTGTTGAAGTCTCAGGATGTTTTGTGTAAACTATTTTGCTGAAATGATTTGATCATCTATTCACTGATTCTTTCATAGGTGCGCTGGGAGCTGCTTGCACATTTGTTATTCTTCGGAAGCTGGGGAAAAGCGTTCACTACTACCTCTCTGTCTGGTACTACGCTGTCATCGGCTTGATCGAGTGCATCATCACCGTATCCGTCCTCGGGGAATGGAGACTTCCGTTCTGTGGCCGGGATCGCTGGATGTTGGTCTTGATCGCCATTTTCGGCATCGCCGGCCAGACCTTCCTGACGAAGGCCCTGCAGATCGAGAAGGCCGGACCCGTGTCGCTGATGAGGACGGTGGACGTGGTGCTGGCGTTCACCTTCCAGTTCATCTTCTTCAACCGCGCGCCGACCCTGTGGAGCCTGGGAGGGGCGCTGTGCATTGTGGCGAGCACCAGCGGAATAGCACTTAAAAAGTGGTGGAGCAACTCCCGCAAGAGTTGAGACGACAGGGATTCGTCTCTGACTCCTCAGAATTACTCATGTTCTCGACTTCCTCTGTGTTTTGCTCGTCACGCACAATCATATCCGTGAGGAACTTGGAGCTCAAAGAGGTTCAAGCTGAAATTTACCCAATCTTTAGACGAGTTTGTTATGAGTTTGTGATAGTTTGAAATTCGACACATTATGCATTTTTCTTTTTCGGGACGTGGCAAAAGAAGGTACGGCTGCCTTTGACAACATCTTGCTTCCTGGATCCTTCATGGCTTCATGAGTGCTTTGGTTTCCTATCTTTAGCTTTTGAAAAGGTAGACAGCACTCTGTGGATGGATGCAACTCAGTGAGGCTTACTCGCTATCTAATCTTTAGTTTTAAACTGAAAGAGATATCCAAAGAGGAATATTTATAAGACTACTCATACTGCTCACCATGATATTCAGTATGGGTCTTTAAACTGTTCGTTTTTTGTGTACAAGAAAAATATTTTTATTTTAATATTGTTCACACGGAAAATTAGTATTGTAAGACCCCCTGTACATAGTGTATGATCTGAGACAAATTGAGTAATTTTGATAAGAGACAAACTCCAAAAAATGCTCCATATTAGACCAGAATAAAAACCTCTCTTTGGTGTTGTAGTTCGATGCTAGAAGAACTTCTCTGATTCTATAATTGATATATATTTTTCTCACCAGAAAACTGTTGTACCTCGTTCCTTTTTCTTTCTCTTCTCGCAGTAATAACTTTGAAGTGCCTTGTGTAGAAATTTTTCTCTGACCGTTTTCCTTTGCGTACCAGCTCAGTAATCAGAAATCTCATACCAGGTGCAATATTCCTGCAACCTCTCTGTAGGACCTGCTTCTCTGAAAGGCTGTGACGCCGATGAGCCTCTTCGTTTCTTCTTCCTGTGGGAAAACAACCAAGTTGTATGTTGATCGTCAATTTTTTTGGCTTTGAACTTGGTTGGCAGCACTTTTCAGGTCATTTTGAGAGATTGAAGCATAGTTCCCACATCTCATCGCTGCTGTCAGTAGTTAGGGTGCAAAGTTTGGCTTTTGTCATTTACTCCAGATTCAGGACTCTTTGGTGCTTCTCAGCCTGTCACAACTCGACACTCCCTCCTGAACATGTTCACTTTGAGCTTATTCATGTCAGTTCAAGCAGGATTTCACTCTTCCGGGCCTCAACACTAACAGATGAACCCTTCGTGTTTTTCAAGGTTTGTTTGTTTTGTGTGTGTGTTTATTTTCAGTAGTATTTCTTTCGCGATGTTGAAACCTATTGAGCTTTGAGGAATTTTCAAGACCTTCTGAACCCGCATTAAAAATTCCGACTGTTGTAATTTTATAGCATTGAGGCTGAACTTCTCATTGTGTCCCTGCTTGAAGTGTTGCTTCTTGCCCCTGCCATATACTTCAGGAATGGCTCTTTTGTGAGTTGTTTTATTTCTCCTGAGAACCAAGGACAGCTGGCGCACTGATCAGAGGGTTACAGCCTGCAGGAACACGTCTCACGTGCACTTGTTGATTTGTTGCTCAGGGTCACACCTGAACATCCCCTCGAGTTGCGACTTTCCGCCTGCTATGGTTGGATAAACACGAGTGCAGGTTGGAGAAAATAGAGAGTGGCATTGTAATTTCTGCGTCTCCGTCTGAGACAAGGTCATAACTTCAATCCCTCGTGTCCCCGGTCCTAAAAACTGATGTATAACTTAGCAAAAAGTAGAACTCTTAGGGATGCATTTCTTCAGCTGCAGCATGCAGCGGTTCCATGTGATGACAGTACGCTTCAGCCTGCTTGATTGGAGGTGTTGCTTGGGATTGATGCAGCTCAGGACAGCAGGGGTGAATGATCACTGCTATTTAGTGCAGCTGATGCTCTGTTTTTTCTTCCCTACTGCCCCCAAGCTCAATAGATGCATCAGCGGTCATTGCCCTTTCCACCCAGCGTTATAATGATGCATGGTGAACTTGACCTTTCTTGACACATCACGCCTCAACTTCCCTGACATGCTGCTCACGCTGGCAACTGGGTGCTTGGAAGCGCACATAAGCTTGATGTGTGCAAGTCACTTTGCATCTGGAGGAGCGCGAGCGAAGTCGCAGGCTCCTCGTCGCCGCCACAGATGTCAAGTGATGACATCACCTGCCCTCCTACCCAAGTTTGTTTGGAAGTCTGAACACTCAGATGCCACTTGGATGCCGTGCAAACTCCTCAGTCAGACTTATGAGCACATAATGTGCACAATTTCCTCCTGAATGCAATAGTTTGAAAAGACATCTGTTCAAACAAAGCTCTGATGAAACCTGATCACTTATCTGGTCAAGTTTGCTGGTGGCCAGCAATAGATTATGACATCCGGACCCCAGCTGTCTTTTGCCATGCTTTTGTCTTAAACATTAAGGAAGGAGCATTGGACTCACATTAATGTAAAGAGAGGTTATCATTTGGTAGCACTTATGTCATCCCAGAAGTAAAGGACCTAATTAGTGTGCTCAACAGGCTAAAAATACAGTCTCAGGACCCCTAAAGTGGGATCTTATTTGCACTTTGTCTCTGTGAGAGGATAGAGGAAGTGTGGAGAGCGTGCCACTATAATCCAGCAAATCAGCTGATAACCAGCTGCGCGGCAGGATCGCTTCGAGCGCTGTGCGATAACGACTCCCTCGGTTAATTTAAGGACCTGAAGCGGGATCATTAGAGGTGAAACTCCGCAACACTGGGGAGGTTTTGTCGATGCAGCCTCGCTTGTGACTTTGTCATCACACTGAAGGATGATGGGGGGGATCGCTTTTCTTGTGTCATTGTTTTTGTGTCGGAATCTGTCTTTGAAGCGTCGGCGTCTTCTCTGAAGTGTTTGGAATCAGTCGTGTTGTGTGTCCAGCTGTGCCCGGGTGGTGGAAGATTTGCTTGTCGCTGTCGTCATTTGGATCCGAAACTGTTTTCAGAGAAACAATCTTGCAAAACCTTAAAAGAAACAACTGCTTTTCCAATGCCACCACATGCATCTTTTGATATTAGCGTCGGGCACAAACAGAGTTTGGAGCTTTTTTGCTGTCACCGTGACTGATGGAGTCACAAGGCACCTGCGGTCCTCCCGTTGACACAGTTTAATTGGGTGCAGTGCAGCCAGAAAGAGGAGGCAATTAGTGCTGCTGCAGTGCTACTTCATTTTCTACAGTTTCTTTCTCCTCCATTTTTCATACACTCCCAGTTTCATTCAGTTCCTTTATCAGTGCTGCTGCATTATCAGCCGTTCGGAGGTGTCATCGTTTCTTCCTCTGTTCCTCCCTTCCCTTCCTCCCTTTTGCTTCGTGTGACAAACCTCACCTGTGTGATGTTGTTGTTTTGGAACGTCTCCGTAACTGAAAATCACTCAGAAATAACAGAGTTTTACAAGTCAGGATTCAGTCTGATCTGTGGAACCCTAAAAACATGTCATTATGCTGTAGAAAGTATTCTTTAAAACTGACAGTTGTTATTCTTTCACTGTTTATCGTGTGTCTGTGATTAGGTGATGAGATCCTGATCAGGATTACACTGTCATGAGATTTGATGAGTTAAAGGTACAGTGTGTAAATTTTTCATTTCAAAATACGCAAATAAAGAAAACAGCAATGATGTCATTGTATTGATGTGTAGTTGTGGTTGAGGCTGTGGGTGAGTCGACTAAAGAAAACATCAGAGAGGCGGCTGGAGCTCTTGAAAATGTCTAACTAAAAAAAAACCAACCTTCCAAAACTGGCAGAAATTCAAACTGGGTACCACTGTGACTCACTACTGCCATCTAATGCACAAAACTAACATGACTGATCTTTTGCATACTGCACCTTCATCTTAAAAAAAAAAAAGACAAACACTTTAGCTGTTTGAGAGGGGGGGATGGTGGATCCGATCCCAGCTGTCACTGGGCAAAGGCGGGTACAAACCCAGACTGGTCGTCAGTCCATCATGGGACAAAGGCAAAAATAAAGCCCACCCTAGTTCGAACCCTGAACCTCAATGCAGTGACTCGAGAACTCCAACCACCATGTCACTGTGCGGCTGCAGCACCTTTAACTTCTTTTATATCTCAGAGTAATACTTTGTTTTATTGATTGCGAGCAGTTTATCGGAAATGTGGTGTGTTTCCAGCGGGTGTATATTGAGGTGAACAGTCTTAGGACCTAAAAGCCTTATGAACCCAATGAAGCTGTTAGAGTTTTTATAAAAATGCTGAAATACTTTCTATTTTATTGTTTCTGTAATTTCCTGTGATATTACATGCCTTATCAAAGACAACTGTATTTCTGCATAGTGGGTGAAAATATTTTGTTTCTTGCAATTTAATAATAAATTCTGCCTGAATTTATAACTCCAACTCTCTGGAATTTTGATTTTAAACTCCTGTCTGATTGTTGTGGCCCGTTTCAGAAACTCCTCACGTTTCACTTGTTAACTTGTGCCCTCGCAATGATCTGAGCTTGACTGATTCTTCCGAGACACACAAACCGTGTTGAACTTTCAGTGTTCTCCTCAAACCAGTGGCGCTAACCCAACACCGCTAATGACTCATTAGGTGACACCAGCACAATGTGATTTCAGGCCAGCGGACCTTTCAGCAAACCACTGAGTCAGGTAGCTGGTGCTCAGCACACGACCAGCCTGAGCGAACCGCCGTCATTGTGTGCCTGTGTGTTCACGCTGCGCCTTTGTTTGCTCCTCCTTTATCTGCATGCAGCACACAGGAGCGCGGCTTTGTGTATTCATACAGAATGGCTGTTGTGTTACAATGTAAGCCATATCTTGCGGGAGCAAAGGCTTGTAGCCTCCATGCAAGGCTTTAACTGCATGCAGATGGAGCCACAAGCTCTGGATCAAGGCAAGGTTGCAGGGTGAATTCTTCAGCCAAGCAGCGCGCCAAGCACAGTGTGAACTGACTCAAAGGAGAACAGGGGAGCTTTTCTCTTGCAGGAGGGAATAACTTGAATATGGACGACCACTGCTTTTACTTTTCGTTCTACTCTTTAGTCGTCTGCCACCAGTTACACGACAATCACTCTCCTCCTTTCACTAGTAGGCATAATTATAGGATATCCACACAACTAATAGGATATTCATTTAGTTTTTGCACTGGTTTACCTGCACCAAAATGTGTTTTCTATGACGTAACTGTTACAGCAAGAGCTTCTTGCATATGTAATGAAGGACAACTAACAGCAGAGGGCAGGATCCACAAAAGCAACAACTCTTTTTCTACATACATAAGTCCACGAAAACTCACTAAACACTCCAGGAAGCAGTCGTGCAGCGGTTCCAGATTCATGTCATAGTCATACCTTCATCGCCCGAATAAATTACAATCTCTCTGTCTCATGCGCTGACAATGAATCATCAAGAGAAAAAAGCGTAAACACCTGGCGTTTTGTCTGCAATGAGGTGTGGCCTCATTCTTTCGTTCTGACTTTTGAGTTTCAGGAATGAAATGCAGCCTGTGTGCTGATCAGCCCTTCAGATGGGCCATTGGAGATGGAATTTGTAACATCAAGTTTGCCGTATCTGCATGCTTTCCTGTGGTTTTTCCCTTCACCACATGTTGTCGCAGTGTGAGCTATTGTGACTGTCAGCAGTGCTTTGTCTTCCTCCAATGTCTGTGGTAACCTCACTTAAAGCCTACTTGTTCTTTATGAACTGGAGGAAAAAACATCCACAACTGTCTGACAGATTCTTATTCACACAAACTACAGAACATTAAGCATTCAAAGTGTCGTTTACAGTCTATATTGTTTATTATTTGGTCGTATAAGATAACTTTTAAAAGGTATAAAAAGTGAGCGGCAACGCGGTGAAGTGGTTGGCGCTCTGGCCTCACAGCTGGATGATCCTGAGTTTTTGCTGTGACTGGAGTTGGCTTGTAGCTTCTATGTTTTCCTGAAGATTTGAATTTGAAGCAGAAATATAAATAGAGAGATAAAAGCGACATTTACCCCGATTTTCAAGATAAGAGAGCTGGGGATCCCCCCAGTGATATGAATGATTCAAGGTGGAGGAGTGAAAGAGGAATGGAAGGGTAGCACATTCCTGTCTGATGGCATAAGACTTCCCATCGGTGGACCGGGAAGCCAATTGGAAAATAACCTCTCATTTTCCGAGTTGAAATAAATGCAGTTACAGGCTGAGAGGTGGAAAAGGGCATTTCTCTCTCGCACGTGCTTTCCCTGTCTCGGGTGACAGGGCATTCAGAGGTGGAAAAAACTACACTTGTAACCTACTTTCTCTTTCTATTATTCAACTGTCACATGAACGAGGATCACTTGAATGCGTCCCATAGTTAAAACGTGCCTGCAGTCAAATCAGCAATTAATCTGCTGCTTGTTTTGTTTAGGCAGGTTAAAGAAGCCCACCTTCTTCATGTCTCCACACAACCAGACACTGTTCCAGGTTTCCTGTGGACTGAGCTTGAATAAAAACGAAAACTGTTTCGAGAACCAGACGGATCAATTATGTTTGAAATGCCAGAGAGAAAGTTCAAGGCAACAACCTGCACTGGATGTGACTGCCAGAGTGATTTTGTAGAAGTAAGTATTTTGCAATATTGACGCGTTGGGCTCTGCAAGTAAAATCATGTATGGATAACGAGCCTCCAACCACTGCACACACCGATTCTGAAGTCTGAGGCACAAACGCTCGGTTCATTTTAGGCGAAGCAGTAATGTATAGGTCGTAATGCATAATGGACACGACTGGCTGCAGTAAAAACTGGTTGCCAGACATTCCAAAGCAGTGACACACACACACACACACACACACACACACACACACACACACACACACACACACACACACACACACACACAC
>JASSRZ010000086.1:9667677-9698823 GCA_032164315.1 Malacoctenus gilli | reverse complement strand
ACACACACACACACACACACACACACACACACACACACACACACACACACACACACACACACACACACACAGGCGCGCGCAGACACAAGCGCAAGTACTCGCGCGCGCGAGCTGCAGTTTTGTCCTGTCCACAACTCGTCAGGCTACTAGAAGTGGTGCTGCCTTCGCGTACAATCGGATATTTCCTATTTACAATACAGATGACAAGCTCAGGTGCCACTTAAGGAGGAGCGACACATCTGCCAATCCCTGTCGAGGATGTTCCGCTGACGTCTCAAGAAAATTAGGTAATTATTTACTTGTCACCTTACATGTTACTCTTGCAGTTTGATTAAAAAAAAGTTCAGCTCTAAGATAAGTTATGAATCATTGTTCGACAAACAAAAGTACTTGTTTTTAAAAACGCAACGAATGACTTTACTGAGGTATTTGTATTTGAGGTGATGCTTTCACGGTACTTTTTGAAACGCATCACTGGAAAACTGTAGTTAAAAAGCGTTTGAGAAGTGTAGGCGTTACACATAGTACCAAAAAAATAATATAAATGTTAACAAGTTTGAAAGAAATTTAAAAGAAAAGTAAAGAAAAAAAAAGTAAAGAAGTGTTTTTTCTTGTTTTTCTACTTTGACTCAGCCAAGGTGCTTTACCCTGCTGTGGAGGTACCGGTATTCCCGAGGTGCCTGGAAGGCATCACGCGGCGGAGCGGTTTCCCACCGCAACACGAGCTGCTGCATCAACTGTCCCGGGCACAGAAATGAACCGAGTCACTCAGCGAAACGTCCGCGTCCAGCTCGTCCTCCTCGTGCGGCGATCCGGTGGATGCTGAGCGGATCTGACCACATCTGCGGGTACGTTTCCTCCACTTTGCCTTCACGGCGTTACTTTAGTTTGGACAACTTTGGACGGATCGCGTTGCACGAGTTGCCTGAGTTTGGTAGATGAGAGTGGGTTGTTTGGAAAGTTGCTGGCGGTGTTCAAGGGTTCAAAAGCGGGTGTGCAGGAGCGCAGCGTCACCCCGGATCGGCATCAGAGTAATTGTGCTGCAGTTTGGTTGTGGACTGACTGCAGGTGAAAAGTTGTTAGCACAGTGACTGACAACAGGCTTTGGATCGTCTCCTGATCGTTTGCAACTTACATTTTGATTTTTTTATTGACATTTGAGGTGCAATGTTGAGATCAGTTAAAGTCATTCACAGTGGCTAAACTTCAATAAAGTTTGTTTTGTGTGCTCTTCTATGTTCTCCCTTAACGTGAAAGGTGTGGGTTTGTTTGTTTCTGTGACAGGTGATGTAGCTGTTTACTTGACTCCTCTCAGGCATCCCTAGGGAATGCTGACCTTTGACCTCTTTTTCTGCCCCTTTAAAGTGAGAGCAGACCAGCTCCCAACGAGACACGACTGCGCTCCGATTAATGAAATCCAGATCAGAACTGGTCTCACTGGAGGCGGGTTTCTTTTTTCTTGCCTTGTGTTCACATAAACACTTGTGTTTACAGTGAGACGCATGGACAGGACGGCGGGCCGGCGTTTCCACTGCACAGCGAGAGGCCATGGGGACAAAAGACACTTGGGTGGCAATTTGATGTAAACGGCCGGCAAGAATGCACCGTGGCCTCCGTCATTTGGCAGAATATGTGGCGGTTCTGAACTGTGTTGCATTTCCTGGAGAGGTGTTTCTGTGACTGAGCTCACCCTCTTTGAAGTAAATGATACCAGCAGAATAACAGAAAGCTGTTCCAGCAGCAGTAAAAAAGCAGCCCCTAAAGTGACCATAATGCCGAACCAAGCCTGAAACAAGTCTCCACAAACAGTGAACTTTGAAGCCCTCATGAAGGGAGGATTTATTGTGGAAACCGTTGCATTTGACCGTAATAGTCTTAACTGAGTGTATTATTAAAAACGTGGGACCTTTAATCCAAGTATGAGGGTCACTTCTGTTCTCACAGAGTGCAGGAAAAGTTCCTAGTTCTTCGGCGTGAATGGCGTTTGGAGGAGAGGAGTGTTGTGAGGTAGGAACCAGGAGCATGATGCGAGCTGGTTGAGCTCGTTTCCCGATTTCTGCCTTGTGTTTGCATCATTACTCCCAAAAACTCAAATAGACGGAGGCTTAGTGGCACTCCAGCCTCACCCCGGACTTTTCTGTGCTTATCGAGAGGAACTTGAAAGAAGAGCAGACGGTTGCTCTCCTGCAAGGGGCCGGGCGTGTTGAGTCTGTGGAGTTTTAAAAGGTGGAAGATCAGGCGACAATTTGTTTGCATTGCCTGGTGGTCGTGCGAGCATTGCTGCAACGCTGTGCAAACTTGACCTCGAACAAACATGTTTAGCACATTTTCTTCATGGAAGAACTGGTTCTGCTCTACAAATGTTGTTTGTCCTCTTGGTTTGCATTTGGAGTGTTCTTTTTCCATTTTTCTTGAAAGTTACAAGAACACAACAACTCGTGAAAACATCAGTTCAAGGTATGAGGTTTCTTCACCTCATACCTTGATATTACATTAGCTGTGATTGGTGATGACGAAAAAGGGGGTGGGACTGAGTGCGGAGGAAGACTCCAGTGAAATGTCCACTTTTGTCACAGCATGACTTCCAGGATGCCAACTTGGTGTTATCAGGTGTTACTTGACACCACGAGTCCCCCACTGCACAATGATCAGGTGCCACTTTTCAGCTGTTATATAAGAGAATAATATGTATGATGGTCACAGTTTGTTTTCACTGACCCCAAAACAGATGTAGTTTACATGAAGAGGCCGGAAAAAAACCCCTATCATTCAAATCCACTGCTTGCAAGCTCATCCTTCAGCACACACTGGGTTCCAGTTAGTTTTTAGTGGGGAGTGTTGAGGGTAAGCGTGTTCCCCCGCTGTGCTGAATATTCCTTCAGAAGATGCACTCAAAGCACTGGCGCACAGCTGCGGGCCACCTTGGACCAGAGCGGTTTGATGTGTTACCTGCTACGGCCAAAACTCGGCAGGAGCAGATGGGACGTGCGGCTCCATCCAGATCCGCCGCTTCGCTTCTATCTTCGCATCTGAGGCCGAGAATATTCACCCCCTCCGTCAACAGGATAGACTGCCCCGTTCCTCCCCGTTTTCACCTGCCTGTGTTATCGCTGAGCTCTGGAGGAGCCGCCTGCATAAACCATAAAACATTAGAGTCCAATATTGCGTCTCTGTCAGCTTATCACAAGAGGGAGCAGAGAGTGTTCGACAGCACTGAATGCTCAGTAACGCTCAGTACTGTGAAACTTCAGGCCTAAAGGTGTTTTCTGTTTTGTTTCTTGGCTTGAAAGACATTTGCAACAACCACGGTTCAAAGGGTTTAGGACGTTCAGTTGTTCTGCTTCTACTTCTGCGCCTATTAAACTGTAAATCTCCTGTAATAACGGTTTGAAAATCTGTTTTGAGATTTAAAAACTTCTCCCCATTTTGCGCTTTAGTGTTCATTGTGCAAACTGTACTGCCGTGGCTGATTCAGACAAAATTTGTGAGCGTGAACAAATGGTGGGCTAAGGGGAATGGTAAATAAGGCAATTAGTGTATATAAAGCAGATCCCACGCAACAGATGTCAGTATTCGAAGCGATCCTCCAATGGCTCTGACTTTGTGTCTGGTATGAATTTATATTGACTTGTTGCTGTCAAGGCAGCAGACTAATTACCGAGGCGCACGGAATGAATGCCTAATTACATTTCTGATTGGAGCTCGGCTCCCCTCATTTGCTGCCATAATGTTTAGCCTGTGTTTCAAAAAGGCCGATAGCTCAAATTCGAATAATGTGACTCTGATATGCAGCAACAAGTGTGTATTCACGACACATGGACAGAACTTGCCAGAACTTCTGCTGACTTGGACTATGTTATTATGCTCCCATGCCTGCTGGGTCATTGACTTGCACTCATTTTTTGCAGGCTTTGGAAAACCTTCCCTTTATCGTGGTCTCATTCTGATCTCAGTTACATTCATGGGACATCATTTTAAAAGAAACTCAATGATTATGAACCTTATTGTTAATAACTCCTCTATTATCCCATTTTTAATCACACGAAAACATTTTTTTTTTTTAATTTAATGAATTTTGGAGAACAGGAGTTTTTTTCTTAAACTTCCCATTTGTTGTCAGCATGGTGACATGCTCAGCTGCTTTTGGAGTTTCACTGTCTGATGTAACGCAGCTCAGGCTCTTCTGGTGTGTCACTGATCGCAACTGAAAGTAACTTTTTTCTTCCTGGTACGACAATAAGTTTTCTGTGTGAAAACATGAGGCATATACAAAGAAATGGGATGATTTTTTTTTCAAGAAAATTGATTGACTTATCATGAGTCATGAGGTTAAATTCAAGCCACAAACCTCAAGTATGTCTTCACCTGAAAATGTGGTGGTTTTCTTTCTAAGGTCACAAATTCTGTCACCACGAGTCTAGAAGAACAAGAGCACGCACAGCACTGTTCCTCAACTTCAGCAGCCTCCCGCTCATGAGTCATCTTTTATCCTGCCTTTGTTAATGAGCGCATACCTCCTCCTCCCCACATTCATGCGCTCATCCAGCGTGAAAACACTGTCACTCCTTGAGTCAGCCCTCTCTCCCCTCTCTGTTGTTTCAACGATGCACACTGGAACAGACAAAACAGACTCTCTGTGTAGTTTCCACCAGCATCTCTCTCTCTCTCTCTCTCTCTCTCTCTCTCTCTCTCTCTCTCTCTCTCTCTTTCTCGCTCTCACTCTTGCTCTCTCTCTCTCTCTTGCTCTCTCTCTCTGTCTCTCCCTCTCCCCTGCCCTCTAATCAAAGCCATATGTTCTCCAGATCCTTTGCATGAAAAGTCTGTTCTGTTTGCAGCAAGGTTGTGGTGAAACCGGCCCCTCACTTGCCGTGGGACTCACTCGAAACGAAAGGTACCTTGGCAAAGGCTTCAGGCCGATATTCAGTCAGGCCCAGTTTTTTCTTTTCCGCCTGGTCCTGGCAGCGACACGTCAGCTGGATGGTCAACAGATTGGTTAATAGGAAGGCAGCTCCCACTCACTGACCTCCCCTGTTTCTGTGGAGCTCCTTCAGTATTTATGAGCGAACAAAATCTCCATCAATCAAAGGCATTTCTGTCCACAGCCTCCATCAGTCCTCATAGATCTCTCTGAGAAGACACGCAGTGGACATTGACATCATTTGATTTGCAATTATCATTAATCGTCAGTGAGAGAAAACAGGCTTCCTTAGAGGCAGAAATTAGGCGTACTTAGGAATTTTTGCCATGTTGGCTCAATGACACGACCATGACTAAGACGGACCGAACCGGCGCTCTCGTTTCATGTTGACCCACCAGGACCTGTCATGTGTTTCATTGTGGGTCCCAGTCCCCTTTTTAATGAACTGCTTTCAAACGACGTGTAATCCAGGCTTTAAATTGTCTAATTAGGGGTATGGCTTCCTGTTTATCTGGTCGGGGATGAAGTGCAGACTTCAGTCCAAGTTTTCTTCTCTGAAATGTTGATGTTAGCTGATGGGAAGCAGTTTTCCATCACTTATTACCCACTTAGGCTTCGATTCTCTGCCCACATTGAGCTGCAGTCCAACCATAGACTTGTGGCAAGTCCAAACTCTTTTACATTTCTGCATCGAGTCAAGAGACGTTTTGTATTTGTTAGTTAAATTCGACACGTGGTGGCTTTTATTATTCCACCGAACCAAGTATTTGCCTTTGTGTTGCAAAGTAGACTAATATTAATACTGGGTTCAAGAACTCATCCATGAGCGGGGCTGTAACACATGCATGGAGACGGTTGCTGAGTGATTTGTCTGGCTGGACCATTTTCAATGAGCATCTGGTTTGCTTTTCGTTGCGCTGGATCAGATTTTCTTGCCACACTTCCTTTGACAAAAACACAGAAATCCAAATGGGCTTAATACAATACCCACTTTCAGGTTTTAATATCATCAAAGTCCAATAAAGAAGAGTTTTGTGATTCAGAGTTTCAAAATATTGGTAATAAATGTAGATTGTTCCTGCATGCAGCCTTTTACTTCACTTTATAAAATCCTTTTGTCTTTTGATCACTTATGGTCCTTGATGTTTTGGTTCCGTAGAAGAATTTGAAGAAAAATCAACAAACACACAGGTTTTATAAGCACTAACTTCCATTGAATTGCCCGTGTTGTATTGCAATAGGGATTGTTTTTGTTCAGATTTTTCCTGGAATTGTGCTGTGACACCTGCTGTTGTGCACTGTTGGTGATTGTCATTTGACACCAGCCTCTTTGCAGTGACTGCAATTGACCTTACTTGCTAAATGAAGTGTAAACTATGAGATTTCCAACTGGTTTGGACTGAGGTCCACTCAGCATGTTAAGACATCTGGGTTGTTCATCCTCTGCCATGCTGAACCTCGTGTCACTGCACTGCAGCGTAACGATCGTCAGCTCCTTCAAACCGGGGCAACTTTAAGGAATGTGATTGTATTGTAGTCATGTGACGCGTCTTTTCTTTTCTGCCCTTGCTGTGTCAGAAGGAGGTGGGGCTACTTACTTTTTTCTGATTTCTAAAGATATAAAGGAGGATTTTCTGTTACTGGAATTCAAAGAAGCTTGGAGAGACATTTCAAAAGACTATTTGTCTGCTTCAACCATCCTTCATGTTGTCTGTGGTCGAGGTAGCTGTCTGGTGGTGGTTCCACTGGTTTGGATGACACTGGTCGGAGTGCCACCCTTTTGTGTTCACATGGCGTGCTTGTTATCCCACCCAGCGCAGAGGGGGATTCCTTCTCTCCCCAGCCTGTTTGTTATTCCAGCGGAATGTGAACGGTCCAATAGAAAATCTCAGTGTGAAGTATTTAGTGGGGCATTTTGGAGGCTCAGGAGTAAAAAAAAAAGTGGCATTTGGGCTCGGTGTGAACACAGCCCCCCCGTCGCACATGTATCCTCCGTGTCATTTACGCCGCCTTCTACTTTCTTCTCCCTGCTGAACATGAAACGACCCGAAATGTATGATATCAAGTGTTGGGTTATGTCAGCGGTAGCCACACAGTCGGCTTTTACTCGGCTGATAGGGTTTTGGCTGCACTGTGCTCCGTGTGCGGGTGGCTCTAATCACATACCAGGCTGTGAGTCATCGTTTGGATGAGTTGTGAAATAATCCCTCCTGAATGAAGATTAGGAAAAAAAAGGCTTTTATGTGAGAGCGAAGGCCCCCTGTTGTGCGGAGGGGGATAAACAGCGATGTAGGCCAGGGGTTCGAAAACGGTTCCATTCCTGACACGAACTCATTAAAACAAATTGTTACTCTCTGTGATTAAACACCCCCAAAAAACAAAGGGATGTTCCCCATTAGGTGCGTCGCTGCTGAAATCCACAATTTGGATGAGTAGTTAGAGCTTGAGTTACAAAACATTTCAGGCCACTTAGAAGATTCAGGTGCGTTTACGACCTTGAACTCGTTCAGTGTTGTGTCCTCATGCAGACACAACAACTAACGAACCCCCCCCCCATGGCTCTTATCCTCCCACCACTGACTCCAGGAGTGCTCGCTGTGCTCTGGCTGGTCATTACTTCACCAACATTATATAGTACACTTGTTTTGTTTTTGTGTCATGCTTGAAACACGGTGAAATTAGTTTTACAAAGCGATGGTGTGACTAAAGTTGGAGTTTATCCTCCGTCTTTGTCACACAAAACAATCTGGGAGACATTCGATCATTCCTGAATTCATTCTGCAATAACGCAGAACAGGCACAAAGTAATTAAAGTGATCTTTTGCCACAAGAACACTTGACTGTTTACTGCTTTTTGTGCGCAGTTCGTTGTGCCCGAACGTAATCATGCTTTAGTTTTGAAAGCTCGCTCGCCGCTGTCGAACGTGTGTAACGTGAAGCAAGTTTCCATCCTGAGATAAATAAAGGAAGAACTGATGCATGCCCTCAAATTACAAAAACTACACTGCTCCTTTGTTACCCATCTGATTCTGATTACATGCCGTTTCTTCAGAACTGTCGGAGGTGCTGAGATCATCCCCCTCTGCTGCCATGACCATGTGTTCAACTTCACTGCAGCCCGGGAATCTTTCACATCACTTCAGACGGACTGATGTCGAGAAGGGAGAAAACATACAGACGCCTTGTCCTCCATTAGCACTCAGTGATAGTGGAGCAAAGGTTACTTTTTCCTTGTACAGGATCAAAAATATCAACTCTGTTGACTCTTGGAAATCCAGCTGATGTTTGAGGCGCAACTCTTGATGTCATTTAGGTTTTCCCGGATTTTTTTAACTCTAAAAGTCTGTGAAGGGAGAAAGAAGATGATGTTGTAGGACATACTTTTACCAGTGGGACGTTTTTGTGAATTGCTGCAAAATTGCTCAAAAATCCCCTTCGAGTTCAGTTATTCTTATGAGAACCAAGTGGCGTTCAACAGTCATGTCATCTAATATTGTACACAGCCCAAAACAACCCACACATTTTGATTGGCTACTTGTCTGGATGTTGATGGCCCGTCCTTCGAGTCATTCGTTTGTTGTCTCACACACCCTCTTTCCCTCTCACTCTCTGTCGCTCCAAGAGTTGACTACAGTCCTCAATTGCCTGGAGATTACCAAAACAAACTCTACATCCACACTGAACGTAAGTACCTTCAATGACAATGATGTGAGTTTTATTTGTACTTAAAATGAGAGTCTCTTAGTTTGTGTTTGTTTTTTTTAGCTGTTTTGATTATTTAATGTCGTGACACTATGTGTTGGACAACATTGTGGACAATATAGCGAGTGAAGTAGAACTGATTGAGTACTTTCTTGGTCAGTGCACTTGTCACTCCCTGTGACCTGGTTTGCTCTGTCGAAGTGGGTGTGCATGTCTGCCTGAAGTGTGTCTGTGTGTGTCTGTGTGTGTGTGTTTTTAGCCTTGGGCTGATATTTAACCTGGAAGAGCTGTCCGCTCTTGCGGTCAGGGTCACAGTTCAGCTGATACCGGGAGCTACTTTAAACAGCATGTCGCGTGGTTTCGTTTTTTTGTGGTTCACTAAATCGGAGTGAATTGATTTGTTTTTTGAGATATGGGTGGAGATGCAACCCCGCGCTTGCCCCTGTTTGGCTTTTTAGCCCGGCTTTATTAGAGAACTATTTTTATGTGGGGATTTAATTCGCAGTTCGTGGAAGTTCTGAAATGAAGTGGCCTCCTGGGCAGTGACACTGAATGAACATGCAGCACACACCACACAAACCTCACTCTAACTTCACTCGTATCCATTTTATATAACCGCTGTGAGGAAATGTAATCCTGTTTCTAATTTCAGAGACATTTTAAATTAGCCTCATGGCAAACACAGCTGTCCATCAGGCCCCTCAGCGCACTGCATCAGGGCTTAAAGTTGCAGCGCGCCACTTCCTCCCGCTGACCTGTAGTTAAACAGGTACAGCCCCAACACGTGTGCGTTGTGCGTTCGTGTCCTCAGTCGACATCGTCGGCTCACATCTGCGCTGCACGTAAAGCAGCAGGTGATGATGGTTTCCAGCAAGAAGAATGATGTCCGTCATATCGTTCTTCCTCTCGATTCTCCTGTTGGAAGTTTTCTGTTGCCACGGCTCACTTGTGGTGGAATTGTTAAGGTTACTGCCATGGCAACGGCCTGCGCTGAATTGCCAAGTCCAATTTGACACACGACCTAAATTGTGATCGCAGGTGAATGTGAGTAAAGAAAAAGACGAGCGCGTTTTCATTCAGTCCTTTAAAGTTGCGTCAGCTTCCGAAGGTTTGATTTCACAACTCTCAGGAATGATGGCATGAATACAGACACTGGTGAAACACACACTGTCACATGAACTGAGTCAGGCTCCATGAATTCCTCTCCAGCTTTTGATATATCTGGTCGGACCGGTTACTTTTGACATGCACACATTAAACTGCCATTGTTTCAAGTTGGAGTTGGCACCCTGTGGCGAGGAGAAAAATGACTTTCTGTGGCGACTTATTGACACTCAGCGTTGAGCTTTTCCACGGTGACTTTACGTTGATGAGTTTCACCCCGGACGAGTTTCTTTCAGACAAACCTTGACAATTGGAAGCGAGAATGTCACTCGTCTCATCCTGTCAGTAGGTGAGATGTCAGTAAGCGTTCGCGGCTGATCCACGATGTCGCTCCAGGCGAGCAGCTCCAGTGTGGTGCAGTGTCAGCGAGCAGAAGTGCAGCGCTCTGTTGTACATTGTGCAACGGCCACGGTGAAATCCGGCACCTCACCTTGGGACTTGCTCTGTTTGTTCGGGCCTCTAATGCTTGTCTACATTTCTATTGTCAGACAGGATCAGTTTTCTTTGACTCAAATAAGGATGATTTTCTGTCGTGTGTACTCATGTTTTCACGTTAAATAATGTCGCTAGAGAATTGCATCACAAGATCAGGTATTTTATGCTGAAATTCTTCGACCTCTTAAAATGTATCGGTACAAAATTCTCCAAAACACCGACTCAAACATGTTGCTCTCTTGAGGGTGGACCTGGTTTACATTCGTACAGTCCAAAAAACATGTTACATTTGTTAATGTGTCGTGACTCAGCAATCATTCAGTGAAATCCTGTAAAACGTGCTGGTTTATATCGAGCTCTGCTTTCACAATTACCTGAATGAGCACAAATCAAGCAGTGCTTCCTGTCTCCAGTTCTCCCGTCAGTCAGTTGATCTTATCTTTCTTCTGCTTTCCAGTTCGGTCTCATCAAAAAACCCACAGGCGAGCTACAAATTAGCGGACCTGGTTGGAAGGTTAGATGTCACCGCCAGCGTATGAATGGGCCACTTGTCTGCCTCATCCCGTTGGCTGAACTTCTGTCTGAGCGAATGTAGCACAGAGCCTTGGAAAGAGTCTGCAGACGTCCAGCACAGACACCTCCAAACGCACCATATGCCTCTGTGTGTGCGCGCATACATCTGTCTGCGTTTCTCTCTTTCTCTGAACACACAAACCCACGTACGCTCCGAATTTTGAGCAGGTCCTCCCTCCTCGGCCCCACAAGCCCTCCGCGGCCCCCGCGTTCTGGCAGCAACTTGAGGGCTGCGGTCGGACTAATTATAAGCCTTCAGGCTTTTTTTTGGGGAGGGATTTATTCATCATCAGCCACCATGACAATACCAAAACCACACAATTAGTATGCATGCGGGTTGTGGGTGAACGTGTCTGTCGGGGATGTCGCACACACTTGCAGGCTGCAGACATTTTCTCTGTTCAGGCCATGAAAGTCGGTCTTGTTTCGATTTATGTGACGTGAAAATAGTTTTTTTGGGACGTGTTACAAACATAACTCCTTATTTCACATCGACTTTAAAATGCAGTTTCACAGAAACGATTGTTGACATCCTGGACGTAAACCGGTGACTTTTTTTTTTAATCTATTCTGCTTCTGGCAGCCTTTGAGTTTGCATAATGGCGTCTTTTATCCTCTGTGTGCTTCCAAGATGACTGTGTTGTAATTCAAGTGTGCTGGACAACCTCACATAAAGAGAGGTGATAGTAGGAAGGAGAAAGCGTGGCGATAAAGATGTTTGGAGGATGGGTGAAAGCTTTGGTGACTCTTTCTGTCTTATTTGAATGTTGTTGGAAAACTGTGTGGCAGCTCGGTTCCTCCCTCTCATGGGGTTTTCCTCTGGCTCTAGTCTATACAAATCTCAAAGACACAACAGTTCTTTCAAAAAAGGACAAACTCAGCCTGGCGAAAAATTCATTTATTCTTATTTTTTGTGTGTGTTGTCATGGGATGGATTCTGAAAACATCAGTGCGTAAAACTAGCAATTGATGTTGTTTTGTGTTTTCTCCCTTTTTCCTCGGTGCCGGCCTGCCGATCAGTATGCGACGGATGCACGTCCAGGTTCAGGCACAGCTTCCACCCGCGGGGACACACATGGCCTCTTGAGCAGCGAGTGCGACCGCGCTATCAAGGAAATTCCTCAGACCTCCAGGGTGACCTCGGTGGGTTCACTATCTGCTGGTTTGTACAGCTGCACAAGCCTCTGTTTCCACAACACACACAGACATGCACGCATACAGAGCACACTGTGTATGGGTGCGCTGCCTCAGTCACTCAGGAGCTGGCTGGAAGCTGCAGAAATTATTTGTCCGTTTGCAGGCTTGTACCCATCACGGCTCTGTGGAAACTAAAGAGAAAGTTGAGACTGCTGGAGAACGGCCTCACGTGGATGCTATGGTCATGGAGGAACAAACTAGGACTTCAAAATAAAAGATTTAGTGTGGTTATAAAACCTGCAATGCAAGGAAGTGAACAGCTTGGGTCAGCCAAAGGATAATGCATTTTATTCCATTTCAAGGTTCTTATTCTCTATAATGTTTGACTATGAACCAGCAAAACTCGTAAATAAGTGTTGTCAGTGTCGATTCTGAAGATGTGGTTTGATGTGTTGACTGTTGGGTTTTTAATTCATGTCATTTAAAGATAAATAAGGTGTAGATGACGCTCTAAATCAGCTAAGTGAACAAACTCTCCGACTGGTTTCTGACAGAGAAAAGAAATGTGACACCAGAAGTGTTTCGAAAAAGCTGCCATCAAGGGTAAAGTGTCTCTTCTCTTCAGACCCCCAGAGAGACCGAAGACACGTCGGGACACCGCCGGGTGACGTGATGGCCACGGGAGAAAACCAGCCGCAGGTCAGGCCCGCAGTCATGACTCAGCATGTTTCGCCTCCATCTGCCGGGAGCAAAACCAGCCGAGAAGCCAAACATGCAAACGCCAGCCAGGAAACATGGCGGAGCTCCGACCAACTGTGGCTCTCCAAGCAGCGGAGCAGCCCGTCCCTCCTCCTCTACAGGAAGTTGTCCAGTGACAGCGGGAAGGGGACAGTCTTGGACGAAGAGTACGAGTGCTTGGATTACAGCTCCAAAGTTGTGAGCACCAAAGAGAAACTGTACGCCGAGCTGTCGGCCGGCAGCGGCCAGGACGGGACCAAGGCGGGTCCTCGGGAAAACTCTGAGCGATCTGCACGCCAGCTGGAAAGTGCTGGCGACGGCGTGGACACAGGCAGCGCCCGCTGCTGCTGTGCCCCATCCACCCCTCACACCAATCCAAACACCTTCTACCACCACAGCCACAGCCCCAGAACCAGTCCAAGCCCCGGCTCCAGTCCCTGTCCCAGCCGCCGCTCCAGCCCCCCGCGCCACAAACGGGGACACATCCGCCGCGGCAGCCTGCCAGTGTCCATGCTGGCCTTTGCCAAGGTAATACAGGACCACGGGGCTCAATAAATAACCCAAGCATGATGTTTACACTGCAGACGGGAGGCTTCAGGTTAATTGACTCCCCAGAGACAAGTTTTTAAAGTGTTCTCTCTTGTGTTTGCAGACGTCTCCGTACTTCTCACCTCGGGACAGCCCCTCCAGCGAGCCGAGCTCGCTGGTGTCGTCTCCCTGCAACTCCCCTCTGCCCAAACCCCGCCACCGTCTGAACGGACACATCCGTCGCCACTGCCTCAAAGACGGGTTTTCAAGTTTAGAGAGGCTCAACAGAAAGCCTCGGGTGGACAAAGACTCTCTTGAGAAGCTGTTCTATCGGCGTCAGTCTCTGGAAACCATGAAAGCAGACTTGAGGCAGGATGAGAGGACGACCACACGCGTTGACGGAGACGGCGGCGGTGGCAGCAGCAGCAGCGAGGAGGAGGAGGATGATGGAGACGTCCTGTCAGAGAATTCAGACTTTGTCCGGAACCGAAAAGAGCGTTCCACCGTTCTGGTTAGACGCTTCTTCAAGAATAATCAGAAGGTATTTGAAAGACTCCCAAAAATTAACCTTTATTGGCAGATTGTTGCAAAACCTGAAGGAACTTTTCCTCCTTCTATCAGGTCACCAAGTCCGTTTGCACCGGAACCAGAGCGATTGTCAGGACGCTGCCGTCAGGCCACATCTCCGAGGAAGTCTGGGACGTTGTTGTGAATCACAGATTCTGGTTTCCAAACAGGCGGGATATACGGCCCATCTTGATGCACGGCTGCTGGGAACAACTGAGGAGCTGCCAGGAGATGCTGCGGTTTGGTAGAAAGAAGCTACTACAGGTAAATTCCCAAATTATTGTTTTGCTGTTAAAATTGTAATAATCGAGCATTAAACTCACCAAAAACTCCACCTTTCTTTCGTTAGCGTTCCAGTTTGCCTCTGCGGAGGCTCGGGGAGTATTTATGACTTGATTAATTCTTGGTTCAGTGGACAACATTTGTTCTCAGTATTTGCTCTCCACTGTTTGGGTTGAAATGTTGTGCTCATAATGCACGGAAAATGAATAATTTGCTCGAGCAATATGTTAATGGGCCAACACAGACACACATGCGCACACTGAGGAACACACGCGCGCGCGCGCGCACACACACACGCGTACGCGTGCGCACACAGGCTCTTTGTTCGTGGTAGGGCCCCTGCTGTGGAAAAATGATTTATTCTCTGTTAGTGCTGCTCCCCGTATTACTGACAGACTGGATGACTGGCTCTTCTGTGTTTGTGTGTGTGTGTGTGTGTGTGTGAGTGTGTGAGTGCATATGTGTAAATGGACGGAGCAGAGTTGGCATCAGAGTTACAGGCATGGAAACTGGAGAGAGACTGACTAAGGAAGGAGGAGGGAGAGACTTTTGGGAGTGATGGGGGGGGGCAGAGAAATGGATGGGGGGACCCTGGACGTAACGGCGCTATGATTGAGCTTCCCCACATATGGACTGTTTTACACACCTGAAGGTTTCTCACGGGGGCTGTCCAACTTTATCAAGCATGGCAGCCCAAATCCAGAGAATACACACTTTTAATCTCTGCCTTCCAGGAGAATGTAATAAGCAGTAAGTCATGCTTTTCAATGCGAGAGGTGCAAACACAAAGTGGAGGCTCAGCAGCAACACGCAGCTCTCTCTCTCTCTTTCTCTCTCTCTCTCTCTCTCTCTCTCTCTCGCTCTCCTGTTATTTTTGGTTATCTAATCCCTTCTCTTCCTGTAAAAACTCAAAGCACATGGAGAATGAAGCCCAGTGTCCTCCAGTCACATAACTACAGCTGGGTAGCTTTTATTTTGTTATTTACTTTGAATACGATCACTTTCACATTCTCCCTATAGTGCTGTTATCAACCATCTGTTTGCTTCTACTTGCATCTAATGAACATGCCAGTAAACTGCTTTTTCATGGTTTTTTTTGATAAACATATTTTTTCAATTAATTTACTCTTATTTTGAAATGAAGCTACTAAAGTTGCATGAGCATCGAGGCTGGCGACATGAAGGCACGCATGACTGCAGCTTTTGATGAATCGCCTCGTTTATTGATGGAGTTCCAGCTTGTCTGCACACTTCACACTACATGCGTGATGTGGATGGATTTGCGCTCGCTGTCTTTTCTTTATGGGTTTTTGTGCGTTTCCACGAAGGAGGCGCGCGCCGCGGCCGGGGGTTTTGTGCTCTCACGCCATAAACGCACACGTAGCGAGTGTGCACGCGCTGCAGTGTGGTTTTCCCGACTTTGCCAGACTGTTTTTATGGCTCCTTCGTGGTCGTAGAAATACGGGCTTGAGTCGGGTCCAAGGAGAGCCACTTTAATAATGAGCCTATTGAAAACGGTGGAGTTGCCAGCACTTCCCTTGTCAAAACACCATCCAGGCTCCTCCAGCCAAGGGTCACCCAAGAAACTCTGACAATATGGAGCTGCAGAAGATCAACAAACCTCACATGCTTGTTGGAAAAATAGGAATAAAGGAGAAATAAATCCATCTTCAGAAAAAAACTGCAACATCACAGAATTGCCGTTTCGGCGTGTTTACTCAATACATACACTGCTTTTGTTATGCAAGGTTGTCAATATGCTGTGTGTGCGTTGGAGAGTTCTGCACTGAAAGTGTATCGACGTAATGCACACAAACTAATACATGGAAATGTGTAAACACTTTTGTTGCATGTAAGCACACACGCGAGGACGTATGCACACAGAGAGTTTTATGGTTCACAGGCCAGCCCCCCCCCCCCCCCCCTCATCTGAGGCATTTAAACCTGACTCTGCAGGAATCACGTTGAGGAGTTTTGTGCAGGTATCCTGTGGCCCTCTGTGTTTATTGCTACAACTAATGAAGCGAGCCAAAGAACACAGGATTATATGAAGGCAGGGATTGGAGCAGGGCAACAGTGACGAGGGGGTGGGGGGGATAATAGAGGCCTGAAACGCTCGAGGAGAGAAAAAAAGGGGAGAAAATGAGATTTTAACGGTGGAAAAAGAAGAAAATCTACAATGGAAGAAAAGAGAGGAGCTTGTGGATGGTGTGTGTGTGTATCGGGGGGGGGCTCTTTGGGGGAGGAAGCAAAGGGGGCCAAACAGGCAAAAACAAAGCCCCAAACTTCAACTTTATACTCAATGTTCAAGCTGGAATTAAAAGGTGTTTAAAAGTTTAGGCTTCAGTTTCACTTATGAACGTTGCAAACAACGCGTCTCCTATTCCCTCTTGATCTTGTTATCCTTTAGTCATTTGTCAGTGAAGCTTTGAAGTTGAGTTATCGTGCAAATAGAAGGAAACCGTTTGATTCATGTTTCAGTTTGTTACTGTTTTTTCCAACGTGTGTGAGTCTGTGAAGAGCTCCATGTCTCTTGTGGCTCGAACAGGGGAAAACCAAAAATAAAAGAAACCCTCGTGTTTTTTCGCGCCATTTTACCAGAATGTGACTCCCTCAGGAGATACTTCCTCTCTCCTCTTTGCCGCGGCGGTGTGTCATATTCCCTGAGGTCGAGATTGAGCAGCAGAAGCACACAACAGAAAATGTTCGCTTCGAGGCTGCGTTGAGGCTCCCTGTGTGCTCATCAGAGAACGCGCATATAAAAAAATGCTGTAAGTGTGAGCGATGTTTGACGCTGCACAGGTAAGTGTTTCATTATGTTATGCTGGCTGAACGGTGAAACACTCACAGACGCACACACACACACACACACACACACACACACACACACACACACACACACACACACACACACACACACACACACACCTGGCGATAAGATCAAACAGCCTCTGCAGTCAGGAGCACTTTGCTGTTTGCCTTTGTGGTGTCCACCAATTAGAGCCCTGCTGAGTCCTTTTATTGAGCCCAAACTGATGTCAGGCTGAGCAGCGACCTCTTGAATAAGTTAACATATGTTGTTTTGAGTCGAGGAGGAAGGAATAGGGGGTGGGGGTGAGGCTCAGTGATGGATGCTTGAAAACATCTTCCCATCAGTGACGAAAGATGGAGAAACGCCATTTTTTAAATAAATGGATTCTTCCCCGAAGGGACTAACCCTCCTCTTTCCTGCCCCCCCCCCCCAATGGCTTGTCACAAGAGGGCAGTCGGCCAGAAAGTTGTCGGTTCAAATCCAGGAATACTTCTGCTGGGAAAGTCCTTGAAAGAAAGTCATGATCTTCTGTCACTTTCTCCTGGAAGCATCTTAAATCCAGCGGGAGCTGGCCAGCTGCTCACAGGGAGGCTGTAATCAAACCATAAACTTCAACGATGTGGGAATGCTGCTGTGGCGTGGCTGCAATGGGACCTGTGAGTGTGTGTATGGGAGTGGATGCAAATTGACATGTGTGTTTGTTATAATATTTGCATGACGGGGATGGCGTTTGCCCTCCAGTGCTCTGAGGCTTTGAAGCTTGAATGTTTCTGCAGCGCTACTTGTTGTTATCAGGCTGTTTATCAGAGAGACATAATGTAGACCAAAAGAGTGAGCCTATCAGTCTATACAAAGGGCCAATCAAGCTTAAAGTCTTCTTGTGGTAGGAGAGAATCATCACACATTGTGGGTCCTTGTAGACACACACTTTAAGCTTATTTGATGCATACAAACTATACCACTGCCCAGATTTCAAAAGGCACACAAAATTTTGAAATGCAAGTACAAATGTGTGCATGCACAGCTCAAAGTACACACTCACACAGCCCATTACAGACACAAATATTAGCACGTATAACAAGTATCAATATGCATACTCTAATCGAGATGAACTTGCGCACACAGAGCTGCACAAGCCTTCATTACATCAGCCGCTCACAGTGCTGCATATGAAGTGCGCGTTGGTTTCAGTGACTGCAGCGTGCCTTTAAAACGTACCAGCTCGTGGTGTTGGGAAGAAGCCAAGCAGTGCTGCGAATTATGAATGCAACAAATTTGCGAGTCCTTAATGTGTTTTCGGGATCCTGCGAAGAAACACTCATTAGTTTCAGCTGACTGCGAGCAGCTCCCTCAACGGAAAAAGACGCTGATTTGATTGTTCAGCTAGTTTTTGTCAACCAGTTTATGAATTTGAATTTTTATCAGGGAAGCAGATGGAGCGGGTTTTGGTTTTTTTGGGCTGAGCTGAGAAAAAGACAGATTTATGTCTTGGAAGTCGTCCAGCTGCTCACCTGAAACCTTCTCTCCACCTCGGTCTCCCTGCGAAACGGCGCCAGTTCTCGTCAGATGACTTTGCTTTTTTTCCCACAGTCATGTTTTCAGGGGTTTGCGGCGACCCGTTTGCTCGCTCTGCTGCTCACTTTGTGCCCCGCTGCCGTGGATCAGCGAGTTTCCGCGCAGGAGTGCACGCGCTGGCGTGTTTTACAAGCATCCCATTAAACGCACCGCGTATGTGATTTACTCAATCAAGAAATTCCTTCTCACAAGAGGATTATGCTTAAGATGAACTCTTGGAAAAGCTTCCAGAGTCAGTGAAACAACAGCTCGCGAGTCGAGTCACCTCAGATTCACAAAAACAGCACAACACCCAGAAACTGAAATCAGGTCTTAAATAGTTATTGAAGACATGTGAGAGATGAGATGATCAACTTTTCGAACCCCCGTGCGCAGCTGGGCTTAAACAGGCCTGTTATAGAGCCAAGCCTGGGTTATTTCTCTGCTAAACAAATGTTTACCCAGTTCGGCCATGGAACAAGATTAAAACACAAAATTTGACGTACGGCTGTTATTGTTAACCTTGCCCTGTTTGTTTAAAGCCACATTATCTCTGACTCCTTCCTGCTTGGATGTTCGATTTCTCGACGGCTTGATTAGGAGCTCGGGCAACGAGCCGGCATCCATCCTAGTTACCGATTAGGGCTTGTTTGCGAAAGGTAACTCTCGCAGACGGGGTGAGCGGCAAATATCCGGTTTTAAAGCATTCATCCTGCGAGGGACGTCGTCATGAGGTGAGGTTGCAGTGATTGGTTTTCCAGGTAATTGTTTCGGTAAATAGGCCGGTTAATTTCATTGCCGGGGTCACGAGACGGACAGTCGCCGTCGTTTATATCTGCATGTATGTTTGGCTGCAGTTGATTATGCTTAAATAATATGTTGCGCTTCTCTCTTTGAGCCTTATTATTGATTATATATCATTAACTGCATTTAGGCTCCAGGCGCTAACGAGATTGAGTGATGAGTGACTTCCATAGCGACCGTTCTTACTATCCTACATGCACTCATATTCTCTTGATTTTGCATTTTAAGGCCTCCGAAATCTTGGAATTCTCAACATGTTTGTCTGGTCTTGAAGAGAGTCAAAATCGTGTGTACGTCTGCCTGTGTTCAGGTTTTGATTACAAAAAACCTCTGAGAAGCTGTGAAATTCAGTCGAGCAAGGCACTGATATATTCACAAGGTGAACGGGAGCAGAGAGATCCTGTGGTTTACCCGTCTCGCGAAGTGCACCTGCTGTTATTATTGCATGTGTAATCAGGAAAGTGTGACATTTTCCAAAAGTGTCCTTCTTGCGCCCGTCTCTGTGCCAAGCTTAAAAATCAATCGGGCATCTTTAATTTGTGGTGCTGCAAAACAGAATGTACAGAACTTAAGCAAAGGTCGTGTGTGCTAATGTTTGTTCAGGGGACTGGAAACACTCCTGGATATCAAATCACACGTTTTAGTGAATGCCTTTTGAGTGGCTTCTCTGAGCTAATAAGTATTTACCCCCCTAACAATTGCAGTCGCTGCCAAGCCTGGACATGCATATTTTTCCTAACAATAACTCCTCCACTGTGAGTGATATCTCCAAAGAATAATGAAGTGCCAGTGAGCCGAGGAACAGAGGTTTGCACCCATATGCTGCGTATCACAGTGTGTCTGTCCAAGCACAGGCGAGATCCAGCTTTTGTCTCGCACATTCCAGTCAAAAACACACAGTGTGTTTGAGCACCTGCCAGACACCCAAAGTCATCCTGCAAAACATCAGCCGGAGATCTGACTCATTACGCTTTCTCTGACAATCTTACGGCTGTAAACTCCAAATAAATTGTCTTGTGAGGATCATCATGGGAGGGTGAAAAATCCTCATTACGTGCAAAAATACAAATTACATGTCTAATCTTAAAATATTGTAACTAATATGAGTTGAAGCATCTTGTTAGTTTCAGATCAACTGTGAAATGCACCTTGTTGCGATATGATGACTGGAGATTTAGTCTCCCATCTTTGTGCAGCTGATGAGGATGAGATTGTTCATGCTCAGCGACACGACGGCAACAAAAAGCAGGTTCACAGAGGCACCTGACGGCTCAGTCTGATCCACGAGAGGTCTGGATTCGTGCTGGCAGCTCGTCCCGCTTGGACTTTTACTTCCCCCTTCGACTCGTTGCATCAGGCTCATCCATCCCAGACCTGGAGGGCCAGCGGAATATCCAGGAAGTCATTCTTCCAGTACAGAATACAGTTTCTGGGTGGCACTGCCAGGAAAAACTAAGATTTAGCTCACTGAAGTGACTCAATAAAGCAGCAATCAGACCCCTGCTCAGCCCGCGCGCTTACCCTGCATGCATGTCACGCCCATTTAACCCTGCGTCCATCACTCCTGTGTTCTCCCCCTCTGTGTTGTGCCACTGTAAAGGAATGTGCCGAGCAGGCCACTTCGCACCCAGCTGGCTGTTATGGCTTAGCCAGAGATTAGTGCACCCTGTGTGTGTGTGTGTGTGTGTTTGTGTGTGTGTGTGTGTGTGTGTGTGTATTGTCAGACACACTCCTGTTTAGTCAGATGGCTGCTTACATAAAAAGAATAGAAAGAAGGTAGGATGGTAAATATCTGGCTTGCCGTCTCAGTAGAGCTCTGTTTTGCACAGAGACAGTGACACAGTGACTGGATCTGGAACTGTGTGGCTTCTTGGCTGCTGAAACAGCGAGACTCGGCTGTGGTGCCTGTTTTTATTGGTTTTGTGCGTGCACGTCTGGCGGCTGCCTCCGTTTTTCTCTCCCGAAACCAACGGGGTTTGTTTAGCCGAGTGACAGAAAGGTGTCAAAACTACACGAGGGTGCAGTTTGGCTCCCTTTGGTTTGAGATGCGCGAGCGCTGCTGCCGCTGGCCTCTCGCATCTCTGTGACATTGTGGGAAAATTGCTCTGCTCCAGTTGTGGGACTGTGTGGGTGGCTCAACTGTGCAAAAAACAAAAAAAACCCAAAACAACTGGAGTCAAATCACTCAGTGTCACAAACTTCTAGTGTTTTGCATTCGGCACTGGAGCAGCATGTGAACTGCTTCCAGATCAACATTACTTAATCTCTGTGTGTCACTTCTTGGATCGCAACCTTGGAAACACAATATAATGGTGAGTTTCAATCAAACGCACCACGCAAAGTCGTTATTGCGTTGCATCAGAGCCACAAACAGTTTGAGAAATGTCACATCAGTCATGCTGAGTGACTCCGAAACCTTCTGTTCTTTCGACCTCTCCCAGTTTCCTCACCCTCATGTGATCTCCAAACACTCAGGCTACATGGCTGCTAACATGTGTCACGCCGTTTCTGTGCTCTTCCTGTGAAGTCATGGCATTTCAGTTATTTGACATCACCCCAGAAACACCTCATATACCACTGGCTTGATTGAAAGAGTTCTGCGCGTGGAACGCAACCAGCAATATTCTCGAAAACAAATAAAATGAGAGCACGGAGCGGGTCAGGCTGTTATTGTCGGAGTCGGAGAATAACACAATTGGTGTAAAAAATAGCCTGCCTCCTCCCCTTCCTAACACTTTAGCTCATAAATTGAGAGGTCAACGAGAGAGGATTTAGCCAAAATTAAACCTTTGGAGCCTGCAGGATGCTGATTCTGATTGTGTGCTCTGTTTTCACACGGCGACAGTGAAACGCTCCACCCGAAGCAACGTCGAGTCAGGATTCCTGGCGAACTTTTTGAGCAAGTAACGTTCAGTCAATCCTCAAAAAACCGTGAAACTCGATTTGTTTATTTCGGAGTCGTTTTAGAGAACTCCCGTACTCCCATATTTCAAACTGTGTTGGGATCATACATGAAACTGCTTTTGAACAAGACACTTTGTTTATGTCTTGTAAGAAGTGAACATGAGGGTTCATGTAATCAGGGAAATTGCTGTTTTTTCCTCTGACTTCTGTTTAACATCAAAACATTCATGTATAGGTGTGACGACAATAACGTTAAAGGACCTGGATTTTGAGATGAGCCGTCTTCTGGCGCCATCTAGTGTTTGAAAGCACGATTTATTCAGCAGATGAACCTGGCTCATCCAGGTTGGAAACTTGAGTCGTGATGCGTGTGTGTTTGTTTACTTTTAGTGTTTTTAGGTGCATTCTGTTGATGATACTCAAACAAGTGATGCCGTTTGTCCTCATCTTCCTCGAACCATGCAGTCATTCCGAGTTTTTGTTTTCGTGCTTCCTTGCATCTCCACCAGAGGGCAGCGTGCTTTTTAAAATGCACAAAGCGTTTCTTCTTTATGGAGCTTCCTAAATTGTGTCGAAACGATAACCATATATTTGCAACAAGGTAGTCAGAGACGGGCACAGATTACTGGCTTCAGTTGTGGTCAATTATGTGAAACGACACCACACCAAGCCGCAGTGAATTAATTCAAATTAATCATAGAGATGTCACGTCCTCTAAAGACAGCAAATGTAATAAATGCTGTGTAATAGATGAACGCGATCCCTTATTACAGGCTCAGGAGGCCGCCCTCATTAGCTGAGTATTGATCAAAGAAATGCAAAGTGAAGAGTGAGGGCGGGACAGCTGTAAGCTTTGTTCTGAAGAACACTTTGATGTTGACTGAGCATGAAACAGATTAATTCTTCCACTTGATGAGGCTGATCCAACAGGACATCCTGTATTCATTCAGACCTGGGACCGTCAATGTGCCGGGAGGCTTTCCAAGCCCTCACAGCGGCAAATTTGTGTCGGTGGTGAGTTCTCGCGGATGTAGATTGTTCCTGGAGGTCAGAGGTCAAGCTATGTGAGTACCGTTGTCTCCTAACATCTGGGTGGTACTGAGCCTGCTATCATGTATGTCGTGTCTGACAAGCATAACTCTTGTAAAGTCACGATGCTGTCGGAGAAATTTATCTGGAGTCCTTTTTGAGAGTAGTCTTTGTTTTGCTGAAAAATGCACCTGAAATTCCGGAAGGCTTCTGTGAGCGATCAGTCATTAACCTCCCTTTACTGTTTACATGCTCCACAGTGTTTGATGTGTTAGCAGAGCATCTGTTGATACACTTAATGATAGGATGGAGTTTGTTTGCCATCAACAGATGGACTATGTGTTACCACCAGCACGCTGCCTTCAATCAAAACTCTGCGGCCACAGAATCACTCCACCTCAGTCTCTATTGATTTCATGGTCTTATTGCACCACTTCAGTGGCGAAGCTGTTTGAGATATTGTCTCGCTGTTGGGATTCCTTCAAGGTAATTGGGACTGCGTTGACCTCACAGTGAACTAAAGAGCCTGTATGAATGATTGTGTTTCAGCCTGAATAAAGATTAACTTTCACAATTCAGGCACAGTTTGTGTATTAGGTGAAATCGCTGACACCCCCCCCCATTGCACCTTTTTTCATACTGGGGCTCACATGCAGGATTTGCTTTGCAACAGTAAACTTATGCATAGTTTACGTTCCTACATTCCTGCAGAAATCAACAACTCACATGACTCAGGTTCAGTATCAGATAGTGATGCACAGCACCATGTAATGTTTGCACTCAGGAGTGATACAACACAGTACGAGGTGATACGATGGGTTCCAATATGATATGCCGTTAAATGTGTGTATGGTATACTATATTACAATATTTTACAGTAAGACCTGTTGCATTGCTATCCAATACATTACGATGTGCTGTTATTGTGTCATTATTTGCACAAAGCTGCTGTCTTGTTTTTGAGTGACGTAACACTGTAGAGCCTCAGTTTGCTTGATGTCAGCTTTGACATTCAGAGGATTCCAACAGTCATTTTTTAGGCTCTGTGTAATTTTTTTGTTACTTTATTGAAGCACGGAGGCCTCATTTGAGGTTTGTCAGACGCTGTTTACACATGGGACAGGCTCCTGGAGGAGGGATCGATTGAAACCTTGTGTACCACTTTCTCTTCTGTCTTTGCGTGTTTAGAGTGCGCTCGCTCGCTCGCTGATAAAATCTCCCCTCTTGAGGCTCATGATGGGCTCCTTGCCATATAACCTAATATGGGGGTACCCTCTGTGTTGGAGACAGATCTCTGAGTCACTGTCTGTGTCCTCCTTCTTTCTCTCTCTCGCTCTTTTTTTTTTTTTTTTTTTTACTTCCCATCGTTCTTTCCTTCACTCTGATTTCCCTCCTCTGCCTGTTTCGCTGTTGGAGAGTCCTCCTGCACTCCCTCTCCCCCCCATCTCTCGCTCGCTCTCTCCCTTTCGCTCGAGCCTCCCCCTCTCACTTCTGTAAGTGTACACAGACTAAGAGGGACTGGAGCTTGGTGGTTTTTCTTCCTCCCTCTACAATATATCATCCTCTGTCTGTTCCACAGTAAGTAAAATGTTTACTATGAGTTTTGGCTCCACTGAGAGGACCAACTCTCAGCCTCCTACTTGTTTTCATTCATTAGGAGCTCTGCAGGCGGAGTTCGACTGACGATTGATCAGCGTTACGGGAGCCGGATTTACATCGTTAGTTCAGATGGATGTTTGCCGAGTGGCCGCAAGGAAACTTTTAATGTGGTGAACATGTGTCCTGTTGTGCTTGATTCACTGGGAGAAAGTTGTAGAGAAAGGCCTCATTAACCTCGCAGAGGAACTTTCATTTGACTCGCGTGTCTTAAATCTCAGTCCTTCCAGGAAACACAACAAGGGGCTTGATGCCTGTTGAGATGCACAAGGCAGCATGAGTCTTTGCTCTCACATGCGACTTTGTAACTGTACCACCGCACGTTTGTCTCACTTTTACTCTGAAGCTGAGATGCAAACGAGAGTTTTCTCCCCTCACGTCTCCCAGACTTTATTCCTCCGCTCCGCAAACAATTTACGCTCTCAACTTTCAAACGCATTCATCAAGCTTATCGCGAACTGTCTGAGCTGGGCTACGTGTTGCTGTGGAGCAGAGTGCAGTGGCTGGCTGTAATATATGACATCATGAGAACTGGGGGGGGGGGCTGATGGAGGGGTCCCGCTGGGTGCTCTGGGTAATGGGTTCCAGGTTGTTTTGGCCCTGACTCTGACCCCACTCTCTCCCTCCCTCTGACTCCGTCGGTTCTCTTGTCGTTACATTTTGCGTTTATCGTTTGACTTCTTTTACCTTTTTTTACTCTAATTTGTTGTATCATTATTTTCCCTTGAGTGACCCTTCGTCTTACTCGACTAAACGGTCTATTAGTGAGGGTAAAAAAAATGCATTTTGCGATTTACAGAGGCTTGGACTGTAACCCTTCTGTTGTTGCATGCAATAATAAAGCAGTTAGTACCTCAGTTGGAGTATAAACATGACCTCCTTGTCTCTGTAATTTCTCCACTGTGCTGGCTGCACTGCACAGGTACTTAAATCATTGCGGCAGGAAAAACCCCTCTAAGTAGCTTCCTTGTGAGCGGCTCTACTTGTTGCCTCCTTGCGCCAGCATGTAGGCTATTGATTCGCTTCCATGAGGCTGTAAATTAAAAGGTGAACTCATCATAGATAATCTGCTATTAACCAGGAGCAGATGTGGAGCGCTGCACCAGGATTGTTCGATGTTTTTTCCGCCTGAAGTTTGGCTCCCCGATGAAACCTTCAGAAACCCCAGCGAACGAGGCTGCCGTCGGTGACGGGAGCTCCCTTTCTGTACTCGTCTCCTCAGCTGCCGCCGTGCAGCCGATGAGCGCCGAGTTCAGTGGAGAAGCTGAGGAATTTAATAAGAAGCTCAGAAAAAGAAAGTTCGATTAAGCTCGCGATTAGTGGTGCAGGGTTTAGCTGGGGTCACTTTGGAAGAACCCCATGCGGTGGTTTTAACACCAGTAATGTGGCCAAAATTGTAAGGTGCGTATTTTATGTTGAATGTTGATAGAAAGTCCAACACAATGAGAAATGAATCACCACAACGTCAAAAATGATCTGATTGTGGCTGTGTGCCATGATGCAAGAAAGTGAGATACGACATGATGCAAGAAGATACTGCAATACCATACACAATATGGTATTTTAGATACAATCTAAATACGAGGGAAGACAAGAGAAAAATATACAAGAAGCTGCAAACACATTAAGACTGTGATACAAGACAATTTTCCACAGTAAGATAGAAGCAAACTAATAGAGTACAATAACGAACACAACAATTGCTCTGATAGAACACTAGTTTCTTGTGGAGGTGGAGCTGGATTGGATGAGACAAATGGGTGAGATCCCAAAACAAACATGAATGTATGTGCGGTGGTTAAATAGTAACCTCTGAATAAACACACTGCTGACAGAGAAAAGAAAAATGTGTTGTCATATATATTGTACTCCTAAAACCTCCTAGATCAAAAGCAAAAGATTGCATGACGATATGACAAACACCTCACAGTTAATTGTAGCGACGATGGCTGCATTTAAAATTGGTCTCTGGCTTGATCATGTACAAATCCATCTTCTTGTTTCCGTCATCTCCACCTCTGTGTGAGCTCTCAGTGTTGTTGCCTTCAGCTTTAGGTGGACTCTCTCTCTCTCTCTCTCTCTCTCTACCTGAGGTTCCCAATCAATAGCAGGTTGTATTTGTTTGCCTCTTGGTCGACACACGTGAGCTCCACACAGTGTGGCTGTGAGCTTGTTAAAGGTGTGAGGCAGCGCTCGGTAGGAGGGCCCGACGCCTGGATCTGGGCTGAAACGGCTCCTCGTGAAATTCAACAGGGGATTATGATTCAAGTGGCCCTTGGCTTCCTTCCCTCTTTCCCCTGTGATGTTTTCCTGTGTTTTTATGCCTCCACCTCGCGTCTTGTCTTTCCGGCAGCACTGTCCTTTTTCATATCCTCTCCCTTCTCTAAACCCTATTTTTTTTTTTGTTGCTTGGCCTCCTTTTCCACTTCACCCTTCGGATTTCCCCCCTCCGTTGTCTCCTGCTCTCTGTTAAACCTTTCTTCCTGTTTTGGCAAACCTTCCTTAGACATTGTTGATCTCCTCCAGAATTGTTTTTCCTCTGTTCATGGCAACCTCTCATACTTTTGTCTTCGCTGACACCGACCCGAACTGAATTCATGTCACAGGAAATGTGTCTAGAACAGAAGGTGGTTCTGATGTTTGGCACCAGATGGACAAATATGTAATAATCAAGTTAACCCCAAACAAACCTGCTTTAATACAAATCATACACAGATTTCTTGCAATGTCCAAACATTGCAACCTAATTTACTGGTCTTGTAAACTATGGGGGATTCCCTCAAACTGAGTCTCCTTCGGTGGTCCCCAGACACCCACGCACTCACATCAGTCAAGTTTAGAGCAGTGTTTCATGAGTGGAAGCATCATCGTCCCCTCGATGATTCACAAAGAGCATGACCTGCAATGAGACATAAATCACGTGGAAGGGGCTCCACAATAACCCCCCCCCCCGGAAAACAAGCCATTTTTGTTACTTAAATACTTTTGTTTTGGATTTTTCTTGACTTTTTATCTTGTTTTTTTTTTTTCCTGCATTTACTCTAAAGAGTGACTGTTATACAAACACATCCTCTGTCTCGTCCTTTTAAAGTCATTCAATTCTTAGAGATGAAACCCTGTGATTTTTAGTCACTGTCTAGTATTTAAGATTAGTCTTTAAATTTCTGTTGTATTTTCATTTTTTGAAAAGAATATTTTTGCAAAGTGAAATTAATCAAGGAATTCAGCTTCACTGTTTGTTGAATTTACAGTTTTTTTCCATATCGTTGGAAAATCAGTGCATTTAATCGGTTCATTCCTGACATCACTCGCTGCTTCACATCGTCTCAGTTTCTAAAATCTTTATTATTGGATAATTCACCTTTCAGTTGGATTGTGATCTCAGTAATGAGGGAGACTTTCTCGAGTGTTTCTGTGTTTGTACAAGCCGCGTCGGAGACTCGGCCGTCTCACTCAGAGCAGATCCTTCGACTCAGACATCAGGAGTCTCCAGTCTAAACACTTTTTTCCCCTTCAAACTGAGGAGCGGCCTGAGTGGATAAAGACCACCTACACACATCCAGCACACACAGATAAAACTTCATTTCAAAAGACATAAATGATACACAGAGCTGACCATAAACACATATGTATATACACAACCAGTGATACATGGTGAATACCTCAAGTAATCTGTATAAGTTGAAACGTATTGTGAGACTTGATCCTGAAGAGGGAGTTTTGTGTGCAATGTGCCTGCTACAGGTCTAAAAATATGCAAAGCTTGAAGTGATCCTAAATCAAGTCTAAAATTAATTTGGTTCCAAACGGTTACTGCAAATTGAGGCATCTGTCAGGGGGCACATTTACTTTTGTGAATCTATAAAGTGATTAGTAATCATGCCTTTAAAGGCTTTGCAATTTAAACATACGTTTGCAGCCGGAGGCTCTAAACTGTTTTTTTCTGTTCTGTTTTCAGGAGGCATTTTTCTGTCTAATGCACACAACTGTAACCACAAACACATTTTTTTTTCCCTCCACACACACACATCCAAGTGAGCTCAACTGTGAGCCAGCAGTGAGACAATCCAGGCTCTGGCTGCAGGGAAGCAAACATTACCTTGTGGAGACAACAATGACAGCGAAGGTTAGAGCAGCACAGGATGCTGTGAGAAGTTGTCTGTTTCTTTGCTGATGCAAACCAGGATTGGGGGGAATGGGAGACAGCCGGGTGTGCTGCGCATGCATGCGCATAAATCGGCTCCCGCGATTGCCAAAAAAGCGACACAGTTTGAGGACATTTGTCCTGTGTACACTCTGACTGATGTCTGCTCTGTCTGTTTGGGTGTGCTTGTTCTAGATCTTTTGATTTGGTTCTTGCTCTCCAGGGCGAACGGAAATAAGAGACCTTGCTAAACATGTTCAGTGGACTCTGTTCAATGTTTAAGCCTCGAATTCAGTGGTCAAAACACCTGAGATATAACCCACAACTACAGAGTAGAAAGTTCTAGCAAAGGAAGGGTTAAAACTGACATGTTTTCAGTAAGTCTACGCCAAAAAAAAGCACACTGACCCCCTTGCTAACCTCGGCTAACCTCAACCCTCCAGGATGCCGCTAAAAGTAGCCAAAAAGACGCATTTCTGTCCGTCGAATGTCAGCTTCGTGGGAGAGTACATCTAAGTGGGCGGGCAGGGTACCATTGGACTGATTTGTCTAATCCCATGTGAGCACTTGTGTGTCTTTAATTGCATGATATCATTACCAGATAAAACTTTGCCTGCGTGTGAGCGTGTATAGTGACAGTGGGATGGGAAATGTACAGCGTAAAAAAACACAGACTGCTATAGTGGAGAACCCAAACCTAATGATATTATATAATACCTTGGTGCCTGAGGAGCCTGTGTATATGTAAGCAGAGTGTGTGTTAGTATAAGGTCATGGTGTCACTGTGGGAATATGTGGCTGGTCGGGGGGGGATGAAAGTGAAGTGTTCAAGATGTGGGTGGTTGGATTTCAGGGCGGCAGCCTGAGCTCGCTCTGTCCCGCTTTCCCTTGCATACTCCACGCATTCGCTGTGATCTACATACCTACATCTACTAGCATGACTCACAAGGTGTTTGCATTTCTACATTCGAGCATACGTATGGCTATGTGTGTCCTTGTGTGTCGGCATTCCGGCGCAAAGTTCAGTCGTCTGTGCGGTGCCCCACACTGACCCCCTGCACCCCCCCCCACTCCATGCTAATCCTCTCCCAGAATGCTCTGTTGCCTGGCAGAGAAATTACCCAACTGCCCGCTAATGGGGCTGAATGGTGAACTCATTCATAACAATAGAACCTGGGAACTGATCGAAGGCAAAATCAAGGCCTCATGTGAATATTGTATGTGAGGTGTCTCCTATTTAAATCGATGTATAATTAGAGATATATATAGACTCCTGATCGTCAGTGTCGAGGTTCGTCAGACTATTCACATTCTAGCGTTTCTCCCAAAAGAGTTCATGCTGGACGCCGTACTGGTACCTCAGCAGAATTGTTTCTTGACATATGCTGGAGGAAAGCAACTCGTCTTTGCTTGCACAAAGCTGTAATTGCCTATTGACAATCGCAGTGATCTGCTGAGATCATAGAAGTGATGAGTTAATGGTCGCCGTCAAAACTTCATCGACTTTGAAGCTCATATGGTGGCATCATGCCAGTGACAGCAAACATTTACGTTATATATTCCTTTGAGCCGAGTTGGTGCAGCTGCCTTCAGCAATTACGATTTCCCTATACCGAGCTTAAGCCATTAGCGTTTCCTGAACACACGCAGTGTAACATGAGCTGCAGTCCCGTATTAGTGGTGACTGCAGTTCTTCTCACTGGGCTGAGTGGCAATACCAGTACAAACAACTCTAATATGTGATGAAGAATAACACGCTGGACTTATTGATATTGGATGACCCTGACTTATGTAACACAGCTGAAATACAATTATTGCCCTCGTGCTCGCTGCCACTGTGGCTAAACAACATGGTACATTCTGTCCTCCTGCTCACCCACAATAAAGGGATAATGATTTAGTGTGAGACTCAAAAGTACAAACATATCGGAGGAAATTAACAATTAGGTAATAATCTGTCACCAATTAAAACATGGGGGCGGGGCTCGTATGTTCACTTATTGCGCCCGTAAAAAGTAATGACCTGATGATTCAGATACAGAATGACCACATCTCAACTTGAACTTTGTCCGTCTTTCCATGTGTTTGTTTCAGCTTCCAAATCAGTTTGTTTGTTTGTTTTGTGTATATGTGTGTGTGTGTGTGTGTGTGTGTGTGTGTGTGTGTGTGTGTGTGTGTGTGTGTGTGTGTGTGTGTGTG
>JASSRZ010000086.1:9636691-9658042 GCA_032164315.1 Malacoctenus gilli | reverse complement strand
AGAGAGAGAGAGAGAGAGAGAGAGAGAGAGAGAGAGAGAGAGAGAGAGAGAGAGAAGAGCAAATGTAGTCCAGAGAGAGCGCAAAAAGACTGTTAGCCTGTGAAGAAAGAGGGGAGGCAAGGTGATTGAAGGGGAGCAAAAGACAAGCAGCTGGAGAGAATCCAAGGTAGAAATGAGGTGAGAGAGAAAAAGAGAAAGAGAGGGAGAGAGAAAGAGAGAGAGAGAGAGAGAGAGAGAGAGAGAGAGCAGCTGCAAGAGAGAGACGGGACTGGCTGCTTGAATGTGGACGAGCGTACCTCGGTCAGCCCGGCACTGAGCTGTCAGTGTGGGAGGCAGAGGGTCCGGCTGCGTCCAGCAACCATGAAGCACGCTCACAGAATGGACTTCAAGCTGATCAGTGAGTAGAAGCGAAGAGTGCCAGTGCAGCTGCAGGTCTCCGCACACAGCTGTGAAGTGAACTTGTGACTTTAGAGGACTTCTCAGGGACTCTTGTAATCACGTGTGAAATGTGCGTCTGTCTGCATGTGTGTGGAGAAACAAAGTGTGTTTGAAGTCATGAGTGAAGCCTCCTTGTCTGGTTTCGCTGTTTTTGTGACACTGAAAAAGATTCATTTTTTCATTGATTCTTCGTGGGATTTGAAACCACTCTTGTGTTGACATGGAACTTTGTGTTACCATGATTTTTACCAGCTGCACTCTGACACAAAAGCAGAACGGGACTGCGATTTGACATTTTATCCCTCAGCGTTGTCTCCCTTTTAAAAAAGTAGAACATTGTGCCTGTTATGAGGACAGAATATCATCTCTGGTTAACTTCACCTTGCATGGAGCATAAAGTGAATGTCACACATGGCTTTGGACATTTTCTGACTTTGACATTCGCCTCACACACCTTGCAAGTTGAGCCGAACCTTTCACGTGTTCAGTGTGAGTTATCAAAGCTGTTGCGTGGCCGTAAATTTGACTGACCGTCTCTTTCACGATGGAACAAACACAAACATTTAGAGTTTCTTTTCTCAACAGGGAACTTTCAGTCGACAAGACGAAACCTCTCTGTTTCTGACGTGTTTTCATAAAACAGCTCACCCACAGAAGCTCGGTGTCGTCGCGCTGCTTTGCTGCTTCTCGTTGTGTGTGTGCTTATCTGTTCCTGGAGAAGAACTCCCCTGATGAGTCAGTATTATCAGACAGATCAATGTTTGTTGCTTCTGCTGCTGATTTGTATCTGAGCGTTGGGCCGCATCTGTTTATTCTTACACTATTTATCCACGCGTGTTTATATTAGGCCGCTGCATATGTGTCTGTCTGTTTACTACTACTTGTTGGATTTTGTTTGGACAGAAAGAAGTGTGACCTTTCCAGGTAGTTTTCTTGTGTACGCGTCGGGTGTCTGTTCCCAGTGCCTCATCTTCCTGCAAACTTACTTGCTTCGTCTTACTTGTTTACCTGTTGTTTACTTGGCCTTTGTGAGTGACAAAGGGAATGAGGAAAAGCAAGTTGTTAAGCAGATCTCTGAGGTTTTGCTCAAGCAATAGGTGTGACAAGAGTTCTGTATCTTTCGATAAAACACTGTCTTCAAATTAAAGTGACATCCATGCACTGATTTCATCCTTACAGTTCAGTGGAGTAATTAGTTAATAGTCCTTTGGCGCTGACTTTCTGTGCTGCACCTGTTTGAGTGCCCCACATACTCCGGCGGTGAAGTTGTCATCGGCTCTAAACGTGCTCGTGAGAACAGTGTATTTATGCGTGTGTGCCGGCGCAGGGGAACGATGACAGCGCCTCGTTCAAGGTTCCCATCTTGTAGTCGGTGTGAAAAATTGCGCTTTGCTCAACAAGAGCATAACTTCCAAGTCACATCTTGAGCGCTTGAAGCATCTGTTGAGTGGACTGGAACAGTTCAGGGCTCACAGGTTAGCCGGACCCGAGTCCGGTGGCCTGTCTTTGGTTTGTCATTGAGTGAAACGTCCTGAACTTTCACTTGCTGCGTGTAAATCAGGACAATTGTTATGAGGATTGATGAAGGCACATAAAAACCCCGGCTTGATATAAATAGAGGCGGAGCGGGACGGCATGACATTGGGCGCTTCTGCTCACATGGTGGAACACGTATTCTTTCCATCCAAACGAAAATATGCCGAGGTGTCCTTGAGCCAGAGTTTCACCCGAGGCTGCATGGCAGCCCCGTCGCAATCGAAGGGAATTGATTGTGTGAAGTGCTTTGAGACTGTAAAGCAGCTAGAAAGTGTGCAATATAAGATTAGACAAACGGTTGAATTCAACAGGTGTGTGCGATGTAGATGTGGACTTTCAGTCCACTGAAACCCTCTGCTGCTTTTATTTTGAAGGCCTTTGAATGTTTTCTGTGTCCACCAGTTTTTGGCTTCACTGGGATGTTTTTGTGAATCAGAGGTCAGAAAAAGGGTCTCCAGGCTTTCTCTTGAATCAGTTTTGGGGGCTCCAGGTTGTTTTGTTTTTGCGAACATATGATTTAATGTACTAAAAATGTATTTAAATATATAGAAATCACACCCCTGCATTTTTAGTTCCTGCACCTTTGACAGCACTATTCTGTGGCGTGAAGGCTAAAAAGGATGTTCAGCTTATTTACCCTGAACCTCCGCATTCAGAATCCATCCCGTGAACACACTTGGACACACAAATGGACACGTGGTGTGTTTGTATTCTGCATACATTACAGACAGGTGACCCTCTGAATGGACATCACGGTCGGTCCGTTCAGCCTCATGCTGTCAGTAGGAGTTCTGCATGTTCACTGTTACTCATCACCGTCCACCACATGCGCGACTCGGGCCTCTTCCATGTGATCTATGAGACGGACCAGTGTGGAAGCAGTGTGTCTCGTCTGCACATGTCATTTCTCCCCGTGTTCCTGTGCCACAGCTGTGCCGAAACGTGAGGTTGTCCAATCAGAATGTGAGAGCGAGACGGTGAACACAACAGAAAGCCAAGTGAATTCATGTCATGCATTCACTTTGATTCGAAGCAGTGGCCGCCACGCTTTGTTTTCTGCATTAATTCACATTTGCATTTGATTTATTCTGCCGGCTCGCTCAAGACCCCTTTTTGTCACTGCCTGTGTGTGTCCCCCCCGTTTAGAGGGTGAATAAATGAATGGCTGATGCTGCCGCATGGTCATGAATTTCAGGCGACTCATTTAGGAGTTTCTCGATTTCCACTTCACACGGGCTTCTGATAACGGGCGTGTGTGTGTGTGTGTGTGTGTGTGTGGTGGGCTTAAATCATGTACTGTCTCACTGTTGATTTTTTATGATTAGATGATTTCAAGGCCAATTTTGTTGCTGCCTTTCTTGGACTATTGTTCAGTTGAATTATTTTTTCCAGCAACCCCAGTCAAGTGTCATGTGACCCACCTGTAGCCCACCAACCCGTCTTTGGCAATCAATCATATAGGTTGCTGCACTTGTTTGTTGCGGTTTATTCAGGGGTCACATTTTTCTTTGAGGTCAGGACTTTATTTAATGCAGAAACGTCTGTTAGAAATGCGCTCTGTCCTGCACTGTTTATGGACCGTTATTCTAATAACATGCAGCGTGTCTGCCTGTCAGACATGTCGAGGATTTGGAGCTTTATGTCGTCTCTCCCACCGTGACGGATCGCTCACACCTGCTGGACAATCTAAACTACAATATTTCCACTTCTTCCACTTATCCCTTCCTTCCTCTCTGCCTTATCTCTGCCCTCTCCTCCATCTCGCCTTTGATTTGATTTTCTCCTCTCATTTTTCCCCTCCCTCTCTCGTTTTCTTCATGTGAATTATGTTTTATCAATATTTTCTCTGCTCCGTCATTTCCTGCTTTGACCTTATCTCCATTTTTCAGAGTGGGCTTTCATTTAATCTGGCTGTCTTCCTCTTTCTTTCTTTTTTTTCTTCGTCTTTTTTTCTCCTGCTGCCTCTCTTTTACCAAGTCTGTTACTCAAACACACACACGCACACACAAACACATGCAAGCACACACTGTTCATTACAGAAGCTGTGAGGCCGGATCCACAAATCAAACTGTGTAAATAAGCAAGTTTTGTACCCGCAGAGCAGTCACTGCCGTTGCCATGCCTACCTGTTGCACATCTCAAGGGTTACCAAGGACACCCTTCAAGAGCCTGCATGTGTATGCATGGACGCTCCTTGTGTCCTTGGTGTGGGAGGAGGAGTGGGGGGGGGGGCGGGGGGTAGATGGATGGGCAGGTATGTTTCTGTTTATGGAGGCTGACAAGGACCAGAGAGCGTCTGTGCAGCCGCTGGGCTCACTTCATTTGACGTTCATCTCCTTGTTTTAATGGCGCCCAACAATAAACAGCGCGTAACTCAGTAACTTAACACGCTGGACCGCTTCGCAGGCTGGACCGGGGCAAACACTTCACAGCCACTTTATGTGCTCATAAGCATCATAATTTACTGTAAAAATGAACTTTTCCTTCACTTATATAGACACTGGTGACATGGGCTTATGTAGGTACTCTGGAGCACCTCATTACTTCCTATAGCTTCTGTTGGATGGTTATTCTCTGGCAGGGAGGTGCTACAAAACATTAAAAGTTACTTTCTCATCTTTTATTTGAGATAAAAAACACCAAATCCTGCTTCGTTATTTGATTGATGACCATATTTAGGCAATAAAAGCTCGGCTACCGTCTCGCTATCTGCCACATTGACTGAAACAAGACCCAATTGTTTCTTCCTTTGACGGCAGGTGAAACTCCTCAAACACTCTTCCAGATGACTTCTGGAAAAAAAAACATAAAGCAGAATAAAACGGCTCTGAAAGGGGACCGGCCTGTTTATGTGGCATTCATCCCAACAATGTTCTGTATGTCCACCTGGCAGCTCCAGCACCCGTGTGCGGACGATCTATTAGTCCTTTGTTAGCAGAGATGAGGACAGGTCTGCAGACACACAGAGACTAATGGATGGGACTGAAATCCAAACACAGGAGTCGGCAGGTGATCGGTGCTGTTTACTCGCTGAGGGTGAGATAGGCTCTGTTTGGTGGTCCGGGCGGAGCGGTGACTCGATGGTGTGCTGGGACATCGCACAGGGACTGTGGAGGAGACTCCAGGCGTCAAACAGGAGAGATTCAGGCTCTAAACTTTTATGGTGAAATTAAATGACCAGACAGGATAATGTGTCCCTCTGTCACTCTCACTAATGCCTCAGTTTAAGCTGATACGACTGAGGCAGATCACGTAAAAATCACTTCCACTCTGGTTTCCTCATCTGTTCCTGCAGAACGTCAGCTGGCCAGCAGCATGACCAGCAGCAGCACGCTCTCTCCCAGTGTCAGCGGGATCAGCAAGGAGCTGGCGGAGCTTCGCCACCTCGTTCAGTTCCCCGAAGAGATCGCCTGCATTCTCACTGAGCAGGAGCAGCAGCTGTATCAGCAGGTAGGAGACGCCACGGAGGCACAGCGCCGTGTGTGAGGTGTCGAAGCAAAGCAGTCCAAACCAAACAGAGGAATGCAGTCGATGCTGGAAAAAGACAAATAGTCATGATGTTGTGAAAAGGTTTGTGTGTGTCTGTGGCCCAGTGTTCAGGTGGTGTTTCTTGCTGCAGGTGTTCCCGCTGGACTACCTGTGTTTCCTCACCCGTGACCTGGGCAGCCCCGAGTGTCCAACCAAACGCCACCCCAACCTCAAAGCCTCGCTGTCGGCGCCCGCCATGTCCACGCAGAGTGCTCAGCGAAGCAACGCTGTGGAGGACCTGGTGGCACGGTTCAACGAGGTGAGAATGGACTCGCGGGGATGTTTGTATGGCCTCACGTCTTACTCCTATATGGGCTCACTGAAGATCAGGTTTCTGAACTCAAAGTTTCATCATCATCATTTTAGGGACTTTTTGATTGAAACTCTGATCCTCAGTTGTGTTCAGTGGCCTTTTGTTGTTCTTAATATTATAATCCTTCAGGATTGGTAATAAACATGAGTGTTAAAGGTCGAAGCAAACGTAAATCATTGTGTTCTCGGCCAGCTGCCTTTATTTATACCACGACTCGTGTCGTCTTATCGGCTGATGCCTGCAACACATGTAAAACGACCCGCTCACAATGGTGAAAGTTGACTGGAGTTATTACACTCCTGAGCTTAGTCTCTTACATGGTGAGTGACTCTGAGAATAAACAATCAGAGCATTGTGCAGCCCAGAAAGAGAGCGCGTTCGCGGGAGAGATTGATCTGGAGGCATGATGTCATCTGTAGGTTGCGTGCCTTTCGCATCAGCTGGTTTTCATTTAAGTCGGCGAAAGGGGAGACGCACACACACACACACACACACACACACACACACACACACGCACGCACGAACACACACACTAAGGTTTTATAATGTGCACTGTGGCCATATATGGGCACAATGGAACGAGAGTCAAATGACAACAGTGATTCTGCCTCGAAGACACTGATGCAGTGATGAGGCCTCCACACTCGGGCCTCGCCTCTGACTCCACATTCAGCCAGTCTAAATGTTTGGACGAGCCTTCCTATTGGTTCCCTCAGTCGTGCTGAACAATAGACTTTTCTTAATGTGTATTTCCGTGAGCAATGCGTTACATGACGGTTTAAGGGAGCTGAAGATTTAAGACGCGGCTTCCCACATCCTCAGCGTAAAATAAAACCCGCCAATGGAAACGTGATCATTTTCAGGCCATTTATGGGAGTGAAGCACGACGTGGTGAGAACGAATATCTGGGGGAAAAAGAAAAACTGGGAGGCAGTTTGGGCCTCTCTGCGTCTGTCCGGAGTGTTTAGCTTTGACAGGACCAGTATGTGCTCATGCGCTGAGTTTGTAATAGTTCTCTGTCAACCTTGGTTATGTAATTCCCGTATCAAGGAGGAACTGACCCTCGCGATTTGACCAGCAACACAGACGGAGACAGACGGTCGGAAGGACAGGCGGACAGATGGACGGAACATCAAAGAAGGGATCAGCGTGTACCCGGCTCCGGTTCCGACTGCGGGCGCGCTTGTGTGCGATTGTTTGTGCTGACCGGGTTGCTCCTGGTAAAACCTGTACTCCGAGGATCTGATCAAGCGCCTCTCTTTTCCTGGACTCCTCCATCCTTTTGTTTGCTATGATGACAGACCCTCTATATCTGGCATCCTTCCTCTCATAGCCTGTCTATCATCTGTCAAACATGCAGCACTGAGTCCACACTCGAGTGGTCCGGAATATCAGAAGAGTTGCCAGCTCTGTGCTGTGCTCTTGATCTACGGCGGCCCATAAAGCCACTTTGCAGACGGTCCGAATGGTTCACATGGTGACTGTAACTCAAGCCGAATGCTGACATGTCTGCGCTTTATGTCATAACGCCAGAAATGACTGATAGAAGACTTTCACGCCTGGCACACACATCCTTGCGTGCACAGAGCAGCGTGTGATAAGAGACTATGGGGCAGCGGGGTTGTTTGTCAGGAAGCTACAAACAGGAGATGTAGAACAAGCGTATGGGGTGACGAGGAGGCCCTAAAGCTGCATCTACTCTGGTTCTGGGGGGCAACTGTCCAGACCTCTGTTGTCCTCCATCTGTTCTGATTTTTGATGGCGACAGCCGAGGAAGAAAATTCAGAAGATGAGACAAAGTGAGAACTTTGTGATATGCATCCGCAAGTGATGGATAAACTCTCCCTGGAAATCTCACAAAGATTTTATGAAGCAGTTTTATTTAAAGTGTGCAGGAAAATGGAACTTTATTGTATTTAATCCTCTGAGGAGCACCTGGATATGTTCATCACACTGAAGTTGACCAGTCGTGTTTAATCAGACAGAATCGGTTTGGTGAGAAAACCTTTTGTACGTTTGCACACACATGTGAAACTATGTGGTGCTCGACATGTTTCTGAGGCAGTGTGTTTGAGGGAGTGTGTGTTTGTGGCTTTTTTTAGTGCCTGTGAAGTCAGACTTTGCGAGGCTTTACAGATCCTTACATAACCCAGTAATAGATCTCTGGGCCAGGGGGATGTTTTTACCACCTGCAAGGGGGTTAGGGGGTTTCAACTCGGAGTGCGTTCTTACGTGTGCGTGAGTGCGTCCACGAAGCTCTTATGCACAGAGACAAAAGCACTCGAGAGCGAGAAGCCACACTGAAATCTGATCTTTTCCTGTGTGTGTCTGTGCATTTATCTGTGTGTGTGTGTGTGTGTGTGTGTGTGTGTGTGTGTGTGTGTGTGTGTGTGTGTGTGTGGGTCCATTACAAAGAATGTGAAGGGAAGCTGACCCTGATATATATCTGGTTTTGCCAACGTGTGTTTTGCTCGTGCTTGAGGGCAGCCAGTGCATCGACAGAGCACAGCTGATGGATATCTGAGCTGTCTTTGGTGCGTGTGTGCGTGCCTGCGTGCGTGTGCGTGTGTGCTGTGCATACATTACTTCTTTAGACAAAAGTATCTGGACCAGAATGACTGAGCGCAAACAAGACGAGACAATCTAAAAAAGAGTTTCAGCTGACGGCCATGAAGCCACTGTGGACACCAAGTCCGCCTTGTAAAAGCTGTCTGTCAAGTTATCTGTGGCTTTGCAGACGCGGTTTTTACCAGTGTAAAGCTCAGGGATCTGCTGTATTTAGTCCTGTGTGATTTTTTTTGTTTATTATTCAGTATGAGCAGACTTCGAGGAAATTTTTACTCATTAAGTTTGTCATCTGTCAGGCAAAGAGACTATGTGAGTGGGTTTTTAACTCGGTTTTTAACTTTGATCCTGTTTCTGTGACTGTGCCCCTGCAGGTGAGCTCGTGGGTGACGTGGTTGGTTCTGACAGCAGGATCCATGGAGGAGAAGAGAGAGGTCTTCTCGTATCTCGTCCATGTCGCCAAGTGCTGTTGGAACATGGGAAACTACAACGGTGTCATGGAGTTCCTGGCTGGACTCAGGTCCGAAAAAGCAGTCAATCCCTTGTCAACCTCGCAGAATATGGGTGCCCTCGGAGCACTAAGAGGCCACACCATTCTTTGTTTCATTTGTTTGTTGCTTGCACACATTCACAGGTCCCGCAAAGTGTTAAAGATGTGGCAGTTTATGGACCAGTCAGACATCGAGACCATGAGGAGTTTGAAGGACGCCATGGCTCAGCACGAGTCGTCGGCTGAGTACAAAAAAGTGGTGACCAGAGCTCTCAATATTCCCGGGTGTAAGGTGGGTTTTTTCTGGACTCAGAGGACCTTTTAAATACTCTCCAAAGATGAACACAGTGTCACTCTTTTTTCTCATTCTCTCCTTCAGGTGGTGCCGTTCTGTGGTGTCTTTCTGAAGGAGCTCAGTGATGCACTGGATGGCACCGCGAGTATCATCAGTCTCAAACCTTCCCAAGATAACACAGAGGACTCAATAGAGGTACAGCAGATACCTGCAAGACTGCACATGTGGACACACTCACTGCAGATACCTGAAGCAAACATCAGCATCCAGATGTGGTGGTGGTGGTTTTTCCCATCCTCCCCCCTCTGCTCTCCCCAGTTCGTATCCGACTTCAGTGGGCAGCACAACTTTTTGTCCCGGTCTGGTCCTGATGGGCTCCACATACCGGACAAAGAAGCCACAGTCAGCAACATCCTCCAAATCATCAGGTGATTTTTCGCTGCAAGCTGCATTCAGAAAGTAAATATAACACGGCTGGACTGTGTCCTCGGGTGCGTGACTGTCCTCTGCTCTGCAGGTCTTGTAACCGGAGTTTGGAGGCGGAGGATCCAGACGATGCCTCCACCAGCCCGTCGTCTACCGGCCCCTCGCTCTCGTCCAGAAACAACTCCTTCAGGGACCGCTGCCACAATCAGTGAGTCCCTCTTAGGCTTGATAACATGTTGGTCTGACATGTTTGAATCTGTTTTCGAGAAAAACTTTGAAGGTTCTCTTGTTGAAAAAGCTTGTTTTTTGCTGTTTATTCACAAACAGCAAGAGAACCACGTGGCAGATTGTTCAAAAAAACAACTAATGATACTTTCACACTGGACTTCTGACTAAAAATCACAGTTCAGGCAAAGCATGTCTGTTTCATAAACAGAGGCAGCTGCAACAAATTCCCATGAATTATGATTTTTACAATCGAACATACTAAACTACAAAAATGGTTGCAAAAATTGTGAATTTTTTGGCATTTTTGTGTTCTATGAATGTGTTTTCTACATCTATGTACATGTAGTATATAAATGACAAAATATTTACCCAAACAAGACTTTTGTGTTGCGTTCTATGCCATGAAATGGGTTTTTTGTCGACTTTTACCTCGTTGAAAATGTTGTTTCGTCCCTCCACCGGGATCGTCTCAACACAAACCTGAGGGTTTTCCTGTACAAACACCAGCTGAAAGAACATGTTCACAGATGTCTCATAAGATAAGCTGATGTTCAGATTCAATATTGTTTCACTTAAAAAAAAACATTGAAAAAATCATTCGCTGTCCAGACAGGACTCAACCGAGCTCTGGTACGGCTCAGCACACGAGTGGCAGGAAGCAAATAACACAAGCCCTCAACAGTGACAGCTTAGCAGAAGATAATCTTCTGTGTTTTTCGACTTTTATCTGTGACGCTGACTTATGGTTTGATGTTGGAGTTCAGGATAACGTCGCCACTTGATTCTGGCCGGTGATGATCAGTCTGCGCTGATAAACATCACCTGACTCCCAGAGGTTCAGGACTTCTTTTCCTGTGTTCTGGATATCGTTCCTCGCGGCGTTTGCTTCTGCTAATTCTTCATGTCAGCACACTGTCAGAATCCCCCTGCTGGCTCTTTTGTCTTTTCACACTTCCTCTCCACCTCCTCTTGTCCCCTTCTCTCGTTCTAGTTCCCATTCGTTTCGGACTGCGCCTGAAACGAACCGCGTTTTGTAAGTGCGATACAAGCGGCCGGAGGAATCTGAACGAGCTCTTCTAACGTTAACATTCTTTTAATTGCAGTTTGAGTCCAAGCTTGTTTAGTCGTGAAGGAATGAGCAGCGAGAGATGCATGACACCACTGCTCGCTCTCTGACTACTGCAAGTTCTGAAGTTTGACTTGACACCACCGCCTTTGATTAACAACTGGTTTAAACTGAGTGTCTTTCATTCAAATTACAAAAAAATGCAACTCAATATATCAAACTCACACTCTGAGTTTATATGACTCTCTCGACCTCATCTTTTTCCATCTCCAGATTCACGGTTGGCGACTTGTCGGACTCAGAGAGCGACCTATCATCTGAGCCCATGGTGAAAGAGGCGGAGTTTCAGGGCACCGAGGAGACGCACAGAGCTTTCAGCCACGGCACCGAGCTCATTCCCTGGTCGGAAGACACACACAAGCATAAAACTACACACACAGCAATTACAGTCCAACAACCATCTCACAATTGTTGTGTCTTAATGTTTCCAGGTACGTGCTCTCGCTACAACCAGACATCCACCAGTTTCTGCTGCAGGGGGCTACGGTCATTCACTACGAGCAGGACACCCACCTCACAGCACGCTGCCTGCTGCAGCTACAACCTGACAACACCACCCTCACCTGGAGTAAGCCCATATCACTTTATTTCAACATTAGAATCCCAAATCTCTGATGTTTTTATGCATCATTTTGACCCCTTGTAATATCTTGTCTAAAATCACACCTCTGTGGACAATTTGTCTGTCTGACAACATTTTCTGGGAACTCAATACCAGCCTCAAACCACGTTGTTTGTACTGACCACTGTTTCTGGAACAAGCCCTCAGGGCTGCTCAGAAGGCCCCTGCAGGCAACCAGACGCCTGAGGGCTCTGGATTGGCTTCCCCGTGTTTAGACTGCAGACAGTCCCTGCTCACATTATGACTTGACTGTTCACTGCAGGACAAAGTGTCGCTCAGTTGGCCCGGAAAAGTTCCCCCTCGCTCCCGACAGGCTGTTTCCCGATGACTTTGTGACCCTCTTCGCAAGTGTCAGTGATTTGTTCATAAGGTTGCGGTCAGGTGTGTCGGAGCAAGGTTGAAACATGCTGAGCAGCGACCGATTGCAGTGAAAACCACATTTATAGAAGGTGAAAGAATCCCTGGGTGTTATCAGTACACCGTAAATGTTGCTGTATCACAGTCTTATCACATCAAACTAATTACAAACAGGCGCCCACAATATAAAATCATATATTTCTTGTGTGTACATGATACGTCCAACAGACAGTACCTGTGTTTATCCACAGCGTCTTTTGCACCGAGCTGAGTTTAAACTGCTCGTAAAAGCGCGTATTTGCTCGTGAGCTTCTCTAATTTCCTCCCGCTTTACAGCATTTCAAACATGTCGTTAAATGTGTTGACTTATGGCAGGTAAGCCTCAGAGTGGAGGAGCTTCCCCGGCGGACCAGCCACTGGGATTAGGACAGACGGTGGCGGCAGGACTGGCAGAGGGCCTGCTGGACCTCGGAGTGGTGAAGGTCTGTGGACAGTAGCTGCGGTGTTTTTTTACATTACAGCCACAATTGCAGAGGTTCACTGTGAGCGGAGAAGGCGGGAAAGCTGCAGTTGCACACCGGTGGCTTTCGACAGCCGCGGGTTAAGCTGTGCCACTGACGGCGTGTTTATTCCGTGTCTGCAGGCAGTTTTTTTGGGTCATCAGGGAGTCGACGTCCACGCCGTGTGTTTGCAAAACAAGCTGAGCCAGATGACCGTGGAGGAGAACGGCCTCACTCTGCTCTACGGCCTGAGCACCACTGACAACAGGTCAGTGCTCTCGTTCCACCTGCAGCGGGCCGTCAAATCAAACGGCGCGTCGCCAAAACACTTCTGCCCTGACTGAATTTCTGTTGCTTTTACTCTCTTCTTCACCTGATGTCGCCAGACTGCTGCACTTTGTGGCACCCAATCACACGGCACAGATGCTGCACAAGGGCCTGTCGGAGTTGGTGAACGCAACCAGGAAGTTGAAGAAGTTTCCCGACCAAAGATTGCAGTGGCTCAGGAAGCAGTATGTCAGTTTGTATCAGGTGAAGTATTCTCGGAATGAACCGAACTTTAGAATAATTTGCTCCCAACAATGGAAAAGCCACTCGAATAAAACTGACAGCCCAATTATTTGGTTTTCTGTGAGCTCTTCCAATGTTTTTAGCACTGAATCCCTGCGATGTGTGTGCGTGTGCCTGTTTCCAGGAGGAGAACAGGTACGAGGGTCCCACGCTGGCTCACGCCATTGAACTGTTCGGTGGGCGAAGGTGGAACATGGGCACAGGGGGTGTGGAGAAGCCTGGCAGCCAGAAAAACAGCCCTCTGGGCATCAGTGAGAAGTCCAAGAAGAAGAAGAAAGTCCTCGTCAGGGTCAGACAAACAAAACAATTCATTTGGTCATTCTTTCCTCAGTCATCGAGCCTGTTTTCTACTCTTTCTCTGAATAAAAGTGATCAGTGTGAGAAGGTCAAAGACGTACGTCCATCCCAAAAGTTTCATTTCGTGCTTTTGTTTTTGGTAAATGTCTGAAGCTTTATCACTGCATTGGTACAGATTTTTACTGTTCGTTTCTGGCCTTCCGGCAGGGCGACAGCGGTGATGCCACCGATGATGAGATGGTTTCCAGGAAAACGCGGAGCTGCAAGGAAGCTTTGTATCGCAACGGGCCGGAGGTCGACAGTATCGACCAAGAGGACACAGGTGACAGTTGAAGAAGTGATTCAGATTCATAGAGAGATGACAGATCTGTAAATATGAGTCAATCAACTTGAAAAGAAACTGCTTAGGCTTTGGTCTCCTTTTTGTATGTCTGTGCTGCCTGTTTACGCTCTCCTCCTTCTCCTCTGCAGAGGACAACTTCCCCGGACCCTTCTCTCTCTCCTCCAACAAAACCTCCGGGTTGCTGGCCTCCTCTTCCTCCTCCTCCTCTTCCTCCAGCATGGCCGGCTCCAACCACACTCGCCCACAGTCCTCCCCGGTCCTCTCAGGCACCAACAAGTCACAGCCAGGGTATGACAGGCAAAAACATGAACCCAGTAAAATTATGTAGATTCATTCCACTCTTCATCTAACTTTTTCTTTCTTCTCTCTCTCTCTCTCTGCGACCTGCAGCGCGTGGAGCAGCCGCTCGTGGCACGGCCGAGGCAAAGGCTGCTTCAAAGGTTTCCAGAACCTCATGATCTCCGACAGCACCATGAGCTTCATTGAGTTCGTCGAGCTCTTCAAATCGTTCAGGTACATTTTACAGCTTTGTTCTGGTGCTGAAGAGTTGCTGAAAGCTTGAAAACAATCCTGTCATTGGAAGTGTAGTGATTTGGTTCACATTCGGGGCCTCTGGCTTTAATGTATGTGCATCGTTCGTCTTCCTTTGCAGCAGTTTTGCCTGCGACTTAACTGTGGTTGCCTTATCGAGTGCAGCTGAAGCCAGAGTGATAGAGCAAAGTCAACAAATGCTCAAGACATTGTCCAACGACTCTTTTATTCAGCTTGTAGAACATTCTTTCCTGTTGAATGACCAGACAGGAATGTTTTACCTTGATAAGCGGAGGATTTTTTTCATACCAGCCCTCCTACATTTCCAAGATTGTGGCATGTTATTCATCTGCTGCCTGGTCACTTCCTATTCTTCTGGGTCCTTCTCGCTGAATCAGTGTCTCTGATATTCTTTATTTGAAAGAAGCTGGGAGAAGAAATGTCTATGAAGCTCATTGGAAACCTGGCTTCCTGTTGTCTTGCATGTGGACATAGAATACAAACTTTCGACTCATTTAGTCTGCTTAATTTTACTTCAAAAGCAGTTTAGAGGCATGTAAATGTCTAGAAATATCCCTCATAGTCTCCAATTTTTTCATATCTCTGCAGTATTCGGAGTAGGAAGGACCTGAAGGAGCTGTTTGACACCTTCGCTGTGCCCTGCAGTCGCTCAAGCCCAGAATCGTCTCCTCTTTACACAAACCTGAGGATAGATGACAAAGACACGGGCCTCCAGCCAGATCTGGGTAAAGACAGAAAATGGAGCTGTTACGCCTGGTGAAGTATCCTCTCTCAGACACTTTATCGCCTAATGCTTCTAATCTCTTCCTCTCCTTCTCAGACTTACTTACCCGAAACGGTTCAGACCTCGGCCTGTTCATCCGGACGAGGCAGCAGATGTCCGACAACCAGAAGCAGATCTCGGACGCCATCGCGGCGGCCAGCATCGTGACCAACGGGACGGGGGTGGAGAACGCCTCGCTGGGCGTCCTGGGATTGGCAATTCCTCAGCTCAACGACTTCCTGGTCAACTGTCAGAGGGAGCACCTGAGCTATGATGAGATTCTCAGCATTATCCAGGTACAGGCTGGAGCCCCGAGGAAAGGCGGGATGGATGAGTGAATGTCGGTGATTGTGGACGATCAGAGTGGTTTGTGCGTTCAAAGATCAGCGGTAGAGTCACAACAAGGCTTATGTAGAGTTTTTTGCACCCCTATTATATTAGAATATAAGGGAAATGGATGGCTCATCAACAACATTGATGATCTCTTCACAGAAATTTGAGCCTTCAGCCTCCATGAGACAAATGGGTTGGATGTCATTTGAAGGGTTTGCGAGGTAAGTAACTAACTTGACTTGAACTGCAAGAAGTTTCTGATGTTGATTGTTTCCGGTGCGAAAACTTAGTGTCTCATCGCTTTCCTGTGCTCTGCTCTGTACCAGGTTCCTCATGGACAAAGAGAACTTTGCGTCTCGTAACGACGAATCTCAGATGAACCCTGAGGAGCTGCAGTACCCTCTGTCCTACTACTACATCGAGTCCTCCCATAACACCTACCTGACCGGCCACCAGCTCAAAGGAGAGTCCTCTGTGGAGCTCTACAGTCAGGTACATCAGGTCTCTTTAGAAGGCTTTTGTTCTATCTTGTACGAAGTCGCTCATATGTTCCATGTGCTTGTGTAGGTGCTGCTGCAAGGCTGCAGGAGCGTCGAGCTGGACTGTTGGGACGGCGATGACGGCATGCCAGTTATTTACCATGGACACACACTCACCACAAAGATCCCCTTCAAGGTCAGAAACCTGCAGAATGTTGCTTTTTCAAACTCACACTGCCACAACAAGGCAGGATTCAGGAGCTTTTAATGTGAAGGGGGCCTCAACAGAAAATGGTAGGGGTCAGGCGGCTGCCTTTTCTTAGCCTGGTTAGGTGAAACTTCAAGCCAAACATCTGAAAGTAGCTTTAAGTTTGAATCCTGAACTGACAGTTGCAGACTGTGTATGAAGACGGACCAGATCTCTCAATTGAAGGCGTCCTGCAGCTCGCATGGGAAGAATGATGCTTTTTTATTGCCAGCAGATTACGACAGCTGTTCACAATAACATCTTATGATGTGAAAAACATTTGGAATTTCGGCACTCGACCAAAACTTACAACTTGGCATGAGATAAAGAGTGGGGGGGGCAATGCAGTTTAAGCTCTATGAGGGGCGGGGGCGTTCATCCTCCCCCACTTCTGATATAGGTATTTGTCATCGCAGTGCACATTCTGTGTTCGGGCCTGTTTTTAACAAATGTCCCTCGTACGCGTTGTTGTTGGCGCATGTTCAAGTCGCGGCGCCGCTTCTCCAGGATTTATTGTCTCCCGTGATCCTTCAGGATGTGGTGGAAGCCGTGAACCGCTCGGCCTTCGTCAATTCGGACATGCCCGTCATCCTGTCCATCGAGAACCACTGCTCGCTCCCACAGCAGCGCAAGATGGCCGAAATCTTCAAGGTGCGAAAACGTCCATCACAGAGCGCACAGCCGCTTTGAACTCGACTGCATCCACATGCGTGTGCGTTCCCTTTCCGGTCCTTCGGCGCTCAGCCTCGTTATTTCTCTTTACACTTTTTGATGGGTTGTTCGAGGGGGTTTCTTCTCCTGGCTTTGCTGCCTCATAGGTGGGAGCGCTTTATTAAATCTTCGTGCCACGATTGTCCCCGTCTTTTTTTTTCTTCTTCTTCTTTTTCAAATTTTAAAGTAACGCTGTACACCCAGGGCCACACATATCTGGGCATGACAGATACATCATCTTGGGATATCATCCGGCTTTCATCTGCAGAAACTTCCCAGCATTTCATCCTCCCTGGAGGCCGACTTCTGAGGAGCTTGATAAAGAAAAGTCTTTTATGTTCAGACAGCTCTGCGCCCCCGGGCGCGCTTACATCACCGCGCTCATGTTTATTTGTAATGTTGTTTTGCACTGATAAACTCACTTCCATTTTTCTCTATTTGGAGGATTTCTACAGCAGGAAAGTGTGGGGTTTTTTTTCTTCCTCCTTCCCTTCCCTCCCCACCGCTCCTTTCACTTGACACCTCTCACATCGTCGCGCCGGGCGCCGCTGATCTCGCCGCTCTTGTTTTGCTTGTTCCTTTCCGTCAGACGGTGTTCGGGGAACGCCTGGTGACGCGCTTCCTCTTTGAGAGCGACTTCAGCGACGACCCTCACCTGCCGTCGCCGCTGCAGCTGCGTGGGAGGATTCTGCTCAAGAACAAGAAGCTCAAAGCTCATCAGGCGCCGGTGGATATACTCAAACAGAAGGTAGAGAGGAAGCGCGCCGTGCCCTCTCGCAGTCACGCACAAAACAGCTCCAACAGGTGGCTCATTTATATTTAATGTAAGCTGTCCTGTGAAAGGACCTTCTCAGCAGCTTTTCTGCATTGAATATTTAGCGCTCTTGATGATTAGAGTGCCTCCTTACATAAATAATCAATGTGTGTTCCAATGCACATCTCATCATAAACAAAATGTCCCAGGATGTCATAGATTTTGGAGCGAATGAGCTTGTGTACTTGCATCAAAGGTCTTGTTCACGGATTGGTCATCTTCCTCCTCACAGGCTCACCAGTTGGCCCACATGCAGGCCCAGGCGAGCAACGGCTCGCCCGGCGCCGCTTCGCCCAACAACCACAACAACGAAGAGGAGGAGGAGGAGGAAGACGAGTACGACTACGACTACGAGTCCCTGTCAGACGGTGAGATCGACCGCCGTGAAGCTCGGAAACTTTTCCAAATTCGAGTCAGGGATTCCTATTTGGAGCCGCGACACCGACGCCGGTTCCTCCAAATCGCCGTCTGATCACGACTCCGTTCTGTCTTTCTTCCTCTGACGTTTGAACCTGTGTAATGTTGACAGTCTTCTCACTTCATCCTCCTTTCCAAATTTTTGATCTCACTTCTTTTCCCACTTAGCTGATGGCCTCACAGCCTCTACTGCCTCGTATGGCCTGGAAGGTAAATGCACGGCCCTGTCGCTCCTCTCTGAGTGCCACTGTTTCCTCCTTCTGTTTGTGTGGTGGTCGCCTTATTCAGGACATAAAGAGACAATTAAATACAATCAATACGATCTTCTTTTTGATGCAAGTGGAATCCTGCACTTATGTACCACTGCACAGTGACTCCAGAGGAAACACTGGTATAAAGAAGCATTGTGGCTGTTTTCTTGCATTTTCTTGCTTACTGTACAAGCTGCTGTCCTTCTGCTTTTGTGGACAATGTGCTGAGTACTGCTTTTATTTTGCTGTTAAACTGAGACACCGAGACAACGAGACACCAGTCAAGCAAATATTTGAGCTAAAGGATCGTAAAATCCAACCCATTTTCGTCATTAGAGTTTATCTAAGTCAGGGTCACAGAGAGCTGGAACGGACTGGCTGACTTCGGGTAAATAGCAGGATGCTTCCTGGACTGGTCACTGATTCATCACAGGACAAGCACAAGACACAGACGTCTTCATGCATTCATTATAAAGTCCCCAGTTCAACAAATAACACCTTGAATATGAAAAATGAATTTAAAAATCATCAAAAAGCAAAAACATCCTACAGATTTAACGAAGCCCTAAATTGTTGTCAGTTGAAGTCCTGCAGAAGTTCAGAAGTCTCCACTTTCTCTCTTTCGCAGCAGTTTTCAGATTCCCGTCATTCAAGCATATCATTCTCTGCTCGATTGCTAACAAACGGTGGTCAGTGACACCAAGCGTGTTTGTTACAACGTGCATGCGCTTCGTCACCGTTTTGTAACAGCCGTCATACGGAGCATCGCAGCCCTCCCAGCTCGCCGCTGCACATGTTCCCGTGTGCTGTGTCGGCGTCTGCGCGGCCGTCACTCCGGCTTGTTTTTGCTTCCAATTAAGTTCTCTCACTGCGAACGCTGTTTGGAGTAACCTGATCCTGTTCTTGCGGTAACTGTGAGCTTGTGTTATCTTTATGTGTGTGCGTCCGTGCGGACAACTTGTGTGTCAGTGTGTTCCTTTGGTGTACGGCGTCAGAGTCGGCGTTCGGACCGGCAGGCGTTTTTATGAGCGAGAAGTCTTTGGTGCGTGAATGCGGCGCGACGTGCAAACAGGACGGGATCAGACTGTCTGTCTTGGAACACACTTGATAAGGAATCATGTGAAAGTTTGATGTGTTTGTCGAGAAGAAAAGTGTTCAAACAGTGTGCAGTCAGCATGGTCTCTGTCTCTTTCTCCCACAAACACATCACCTCCCTTCTTCCTTCCCTCCATACTGTATTTGTCTGTGACCTCGCCACTGGCTGGGCAGGCTCATCAGGGAAACAAAACAAAGCCATCTGGTTTCTCAGGCCCTACGCTGCCCCCGCGCTAAACAACAGACCAGGGGAAACTACCCCGTCCCGCTCCCAGTCCCACAAGCGCTGTCTCCTAATCCCCGCTTGTCCCCGTCCGAAGAGCTTACCAGTCGTGGACCTTTCACGAAAAAGAAGACGGCAGCGGCAAAGGAGAAGACGGAGAAGCAGCTCCCCCGTCCAAACCTTGTTGCCTGGTTCTGGTCTGTAAGCTGCCAATGTCTTCCGCTTCAGCCGCTGTCTTGTCACAGTCTCGTCGCAAATGCTCGTCCGGCCGCCGGCTGCAGGGTTACGCGGGCAGCTGCGGCTCGGCCGGCGGAGCAGGTCATCCTCTCGCTGACGGTTCGATGCCTCATGAGTCAAGTTTGTTATCTATAAACAACTTGCCGGTCAACTCTGCAGCCAAACGAGGACTGAAAGTTGTGAATCATAAAACGTTTTCATGATTCCCTGACTTGTGTCGATCCGTGGTTTCGGCTGAGGTTACGGTGTGGGAGTGGTGGGAGCACAGTAAAGAGCTCCCGGCCGCGGCTCCCGTTTATAGCCCGGAGACTTTGCTTTGAGCACTCAGCGAAGACGTGCGTTTCCTGGGCCTTTGCTCCGCAAACAGACGGGGATTTACCAAATAGCTGCTGAGTGTTTTCCTTCTCCAACAGTTCCAACCTGAGCAAAGAGTCGGTCTTGTTTGATCTGGACACCAGGCTAAAGTTTCCATCCGCAGGAAAAACGGTCCCATCGCTCGATTTCATTTAGCATCAAAGATCTCTGACCATTTAACTTTTGCCCCAGAGTCTCTCAGACACAATCTTCGCTTCAGTGTAGGGCAATGTTATCATTAGCAGGAATAACGTGCTTTGAGTTTATTTTGATTTTATCCTCCATAAGTACAAATCTAAAAAAAAAAATCCTCTATAAATACAGATTTTTTTGTCTGTAAGCTTAAAGAGGAGAGTGTGACAGGTGATGTGTTTGGGTGCTGGTGGGTGTGTGTGTGTGTTTGGTGGTCGGACATCAACACAGCATCTGTTTGCATCTCTTTCGTGTGAGTTAAACAGGTTTACTGTCATTGTAAAGTACTACAGATTATAACTGGTTTGACTTGCAATTTGCTCCCCACTATTCATATATTGATGAGAAATTCAGGAGTTACTCATGATTGCGGTCTATTGGCAGCTCTCTGATCAAAAGCTGTTTGTTCAGTCAGGTTTTTTTTCTCTTAAATGTTTGTTTTTCTTGCAGTAATTGGTTGTTTTTCTGTCTGTGCAGACAACATCCTGGACGACAAACCGGAGGGGAAGAGCCCCACGGACAAGGAGGAGCCACCTGTGGACGAGCTCCCCAAGAGGATGAAGAAGGCCGACACCTCTGTGCCGAGCAAAGGAAAGGTATGCACGTCAGGAGCCGCTGATTTCTGCGAGCAGCGAAAACGAGCCAACAGTAGGCTTGTTTTTAATGAGGGAGAAGCTTTTTTAGGTGCAGATTGGAGTTATTAAAGCATTTTTTCAGCGAAATATTAGAATTTGGATAGATTTCGATCCCAAAATAACAGCAGAATACCAAACCGAAACTTCTCAGTTTTGCTTTTTTTACTCAGACCAATGTTTGGAGGTATTTTCGAATGAATTAGGAAAAATTTAACCTGATTTTTACAGGCTGAATATGCAATTACAAGAAATGAATGGGGGTGATAATATAAGTACAAAACTAAACATAATGGTGTAGAGTCTTTTCTTTCCATTGTTGCAGTTCAGCCTCTGCTTCTGTGCATCGACGCTCTCTCGCTCTCTCTCTCTCTCTCTCTCTCTCTCTCTCTCTCTCTCTCTCTCTCTCTCTCTCTC
>JASSRZ010000086.1:9616035-9636490 GCA_032164315.1 Malacoctenus gilli | reverse complement strand
TCTCTCTCTCTCTCTCTCTCTCTCTCTCTCTCTCTCTCTCTCTCTCTCTCTCTCTCTCTCTCTCTCTCTGCCCCCCCTCTCTCTCTTTCACATCATTCCCTTGTCTCCCCGCAGGTGTTCGACATGGAGCTGGGCGAGGAGTTTTACCTCCCTCAGAACAAGAAGGAGAGCCGACAGATTGCCCAGGAGCTTTCTGACCTCATCATCTACTGCCAGGCTGTCAAATTCCCTGGTAGGGAACACATTAGCTCCCGCTCCTTTCTCTTCACATTCGTGTCGTTTCAGAGGAAACGTCTCAGGTGTCTGTGCTTTGCGTTTTTGCTCTCCCAGCTGAACTCTCAGTAAAGTCGACATATTTTGGCTGAATAGCCGCGACTCTCGCTCCTCTCTTACTTCTCGTCTCTTTTTGTCATTCCTCCCCGACTTCAGTCTGCCCCTGCCGGATTCAGAAGGTCAAACCTCCGTTCATATTTGATCTTGAGACATTTGATATCCCTGTCTTACACTCCCAGCACGGACCCCCACACAGGACACCCACTATGATGGTGATCCCGCTTCTCCCCGTGGGAAAGCTACTTTCACTCATTGTGCTGCCGAGCTGCGCAGTCAGGGACTTCCTGACGGCCTTCTTGCTCCTGGAGTTAAATTCAGGGCATTTGTTGGCTGCCTGTCTGAACTTTCACTCACTTTAAACGTATTTCTAAGATCCTAATGAGCTGACAAGATTTATAAATACCCGAACTCAGCTCAGAACGTTTGACTTTGCCTTCATTTGAAAGCAGCGTTTATTTCCTCATTCCTGGAACTATTTATCTCAAATATTCCTGTTGTCCCCTTATCGCGCCCTCCCTCCCTCCCTCCCTCGCGTCCTCGTCTCTGTTAGTCTTCTCTTTCCTTCGAAATGACATCTGCCCTTATAAACCCGCCTGTGTTTCCACTGGTATTTGACTTGTTTACGGTTTCCAGGGACCTGAGATCAGAGAGGGGAAGCAGGGCGAGTAGCCTGCTTCAGACAGACGGACGGACAGCAAGCTGGTCGTCTGAAGTCATTTCAGATGGATCATTATTCAGGCAAAACAAACCTGCAGCTGCTGAAACTGCCCCCCAAAAAGTTCACTCTTCATGAATTGCAAATGTTTGGTTTAATTTAGGAATTTGTGCCTTAAAAATTTGGACTTTTTTGCTGTTGTTTTTCGTTTGCATTGCATTCAGGCATATTGAACCATAAAGAAAGACTGATAGCCACAGGATCAATGTCGCATCTCTGATGTGTCTCAGTTGCATGATGGACCTCTCTCTGGTGCCCCCCAACTCAGGCCTGTCCACGCTGTCTCCGTCCGGCTCTGGCAGAGGGAAGGACCGAGGGAAGAGCAGGAAGTCCATATTTGGCACAGCTCCGTCTCGATGCAACACAACAGGGGAGGTCACGGCTCAGAACCGCACTCCTGGGAAAGGTAACGGAGCCCAAGGGTGTTGGTGAGGGTGTTGGTTTGGTAAACAATGAACAGGAGCGCTCAGAGCTTGACATTTCCAGTCCTTTGAATCTTTCTCTCTCTCTCTCTCTTTCTCTCTCTCTCTCTCTCTCTCTCTCTCCTCTCAGGTGGTTCTGAACGACTGAGCTGGGAGGAGCAGCAAACCTCTCCCACCCTCAACCCCCCCACCTCCCTGAGCGCCATCATCCGCACGCCAAAGTGCTACCACATCTCCTCCGTCAACGAGAACGCCGCCAAGCGCCTGTGCCGGCGTTACTCCCAGAAGCTGATCCAGCACACAGCGTGCCAGCTGCTCAGGACGTACCCGGCGGCCACCAGGATCGACTCGACCAACCCCAACCCGATGCTCTTCTGGCTGCACGGAATCCAGCTGGTGGCGCTCAACTACCAGACGGATGGTGAGGATGGCGAAGTTCTGCTTCTTTAGCTTCTGAGGAAGTGCGACAAAGAGACTCACTGCGCCACTTTGTGGCGCGAAGTGGAATTGCACAACTGATCAGGCATCCGCTCGAAGGCTGGCGTGTAACGAAATGAACAATATTTATCTGCAGCATATCTGTGATTGTTTTACGGTTGTGTTTTTCCTTTGTTTGTTTTGTTATTTTTGTTTGCTTTTACAAAAAAACTTAATCTGGCACCTTTAAACTGGAGCCTTTTATTTCCAGGTGAGCTCATGAGTTCCTTTTTGAGCTGCGAAAACATTTCTCGCTCCTCCCTTTGTCTCCTCTGCTTTTAAGTTCGACTGTCCTCAGTTCCCCCCTCTGGTTTCATTTATCTCGCGCTCCCTTCTCAGAAATCCTCTTTTGTCAGTGTTTGCTGTCTGGACTCTGACAGATAAAGTTATTTTCACTAAAAGGGCCCATTACATGGAAACACATTTCCTTCTTCTGCCTGCTTCGCTCTTATTTCACTCCCACTGTCTTCCTCTTCTTCTCAAATCAGTTTCTCCCTTCGTAATTAGTTTCCTGGGTTATGGACTAGAGTTGCACACAAGATTTGTTTATTACACACTGTTTCCAACAGGTTTATCTCCATCTGCGAACAGCAGCATAGAAATGGTCTAAACAGGAAAAATCCCCGCAGCTAGCACTGCACAAACAAGATAATTTTCTTTAATACCTACTTTAGCAAAGCTCACAATGAGCTGCGCCGTGAGCCGATTAAGCCTTCATATCATCGCCTTAATCTTTATTTATCTCCCCCTCTCTGTGTTTCCCTCAGACCTGCCCATGCAGTTGAACACAGCGTTGTTCGAGGCCAACGGAGGCTGCGGCTACGTCCTGAAGCCGGCGGTGCTATGGGACCGCGGCTGCCCGCTGTATCAGCAGTTCTGTCCGATGGAGAGGGACGTGGAGAAAATGAGCCCCGCCATCTATTCCCTCACGGTCAGTCGAAGTGACGCACCGTGCGGGACGTCCACTTTATCTGTTTTTGTTTACCGCCTGGACACTCGCGCTCGCTCCCTCCGGCCTTTTTGTGCGCTTACCTGCTTTCATCTCTCTCTCTCTCTCGCTCGCTGTCAGTCGTGCGAGAGCCGCTCGTAAATTTTCCCAGGAAGGTTTCTCAGTCGATTACACAAGTGCTTGTGTTTACAGATGATTAATTTGTATACATGTGTGTGGTTCAGTGGTGTCTTTTGTTGCACGCTTTTAATGTCAGATGCTTGGCACAGAGATCCCTCTCAGGGCTTCTCGCTCCCCTTCCTGCAGAGACCGCCTAATGACCAGGCACTCACACACGCACAAACACATACTCCTTTTAAGTACTCATATTGTGTCCATTAAAATGAAAGTGGTTGTGGGTCTTCCACCGTGTGCATCTGCAGTGTGAAGGGAAAATAAAGTCCACACCGCAGCCAAAGTGTCCTCGAAAACATGTGCTGAAGTGGACCCGAAATTAAATCATGAATACTTAACTGAGTATCATAATGTGGTTGTTTGTATCAAAAATGTGTTGTTTTTATGCCCCCCCAACACTTATCGTATGTATTCAAGGCCGACATGGTACCTGGAGGCCAGACAGGAGTCGTAAGCGTTGATTGGCAGCGTAAAAGAAGCAATGATCTCACGCCAGTAAAAGCTTGTGTTTCTGTGCCTAAAAGTGAGATTGTGGGGAATTAAACTGAAAGTACAGCAAGTCTTTGCTGGAAGGTCAAACTGACTTCACTGGCGTCTTCGGCTGTCTGAGGTTTTAATCAGATGCCCGCGAGATAAACCTGGTTTGGCGAGCAGCGTGCCCCCTCGTTCATCGTATCACCCCCTCCAGATCGTGTCGGGTCAGAACGTGTGTCCCGGGAACACGGCCGGCAGCCCCTGCGTGGAGGTGGACGTCCTGGGCATGCCGGTGGACAGCTGCCACTTCCGCACCAAGCCCATCCACCGCAACACCCTCAACCCCATGTGGAGCGAGCACTTCCAGTTCACCGTGCACTTCGAAGAGATGTGTTTCCTGAGGTTTGCGGTGGTGGAGAACAACAGCTCCCAGACGACCGCTCAGAGGACCCTGCCCATAAAGGCCCTCAAAGCAGGTACAGGACCCCCGGAACTAGAATACCCCTCATGTGAGCTATAAATGCATGAATGGAGGCCGAGATCGTTCCATTAAAACATGTGCTGATGACCTGTTGTGTGTGTTTTAGGCTACAGGCACGTTCAGCTGAGGACGCAACACAACGAGCCACTCGAGGTGTCCAGCTTGTTTATCTACAGCCACAGGACCGAGGAGGGGCCCACAGGGGGCGCTACTCCCTCATCTTTGGTACGGCTCGCCGCGAGATAGCTGGAGTTCAGATGATGTTTGATCACTCGAGTGCACTTTTAAAAAAAAATCTTCAAAACCCTCCTAATGACAGACGCCGATTAATATTTTAAGTGCAGCAGACGGCCGTCCAAGAATGTTCAAAGAGATCCTGCTGGCGCCGTCCGCCGCAGCACAGCTCTGAACCGAGCGCGCGTCGGTTGCGCGTTGTCGAGCCCTCGGAGGAGAAAATAAGAGAGGCGGCGAAAGGCGGGCGGTCTGCTGAGGCACAAACATCTTGTCGGCGTGTTCCACAGTGACCCCCTGTGCCTCCCCACAGCTGTTCAGCTCGGAGGAGAAGCACGCGTCGCAGCAGCACAGGGTGACGGTGCACGGCGCTCCCGGTCCGGAGCCCTTCACGGTTTTCTGTGTCACGGAGCAGACCACCGCCAAGCAGCTGCTGGACATGGTGAGCACGATGGGAGGGTCTCGCGCGGTGGCGACAGACAGCGATGTTGGAGCTGCAGAATGATGCTCAGCGTCTGCTTCCGTGACCACTGTTCTTTCAGTGTGATGGTTTTATTTATTCTTGTTATCGAGGGATGTTTATTGTCCTACTGAGATCAAAATCTTTATAAGGTGTCGGATCTAGACAGTGTCAACAATCACTGGAAAAGCAAAGAGATAGTAAGTTTGTCATCAGTAACCCAAACAAACAGCAACAGATTTTGAATCTGATTATGTCAAACAGAAAAGAACTCACTGATTGTCTTCTATGTCCTCAAAACAAACACGTTTTGTTGTTTCTTCTCAGTTTATGGTGTTCATTTCTGTCTGCAGACAAGAGTGAATAAGTAGGTAGGGAGGAGGCCTAAAATGGTCCTGTGTGGTACTCGTGCACACATACCAGTGAGTCATACGCTGAACACCTTTGACATTCGAGCACGGTGGCTCTTTCCCACGACTGGGCGTTGCCACGGTGTCGTCGGCTGACACGACCCCATCAGTTCGGAGCAGAAAATACCTTACTATTTATGATCAGAGAGGCCAAAGTGTATATATTTGGTCACATTCAAGGCAGGATTTTGTGTCATTCAGCTGTGTTCGGCCTGCTCACGTCTCAACCTTCCCCTCTTTTTCCCACAGGCCGTGGCAACAGCGGGAAACCCGTCCGAGTATTTTCTGTGCGAAGAGAAGGCTCCTCTGCTGAAAGAGCGCAGTGAGGTGAAGCGCTGCGCTCAGTACCGGTGGCTGGCCCCCGAGGAGGAGGTGGTCCGGCTGATTTCCAGCTGGAGCTCCGAGGACGGATACATGGGGAGAATCTGCCTCAAGACAAGAGAGGAGGTACACGTGCAAAACAAGACTCATCAGTGATCGTTACCACCGAAAGCGTCTCGTCATCCTGTTTCATTATGCAGACTCTGTCTCCCCCTAGTGTCAGTGTTGTGCAAGTTAAACCTGTTGTTCTGCATGCTTTATTTGCAGAACTTGAACGACAAAAACGCAGCCGTGGAGGGAGAGGAGGACGCAACTGTGGGGTGCAGAGAAGGAGGTGGCGGGGGAGGAGGAGGGGGAGGAGGAGGCGGAGCGGGCGAGGAGGATATGTTCTTCGTCCAGATCCACGAAGTGTCGCCAGAGCAGCCTCACACTGTGATCAAGGCTCCGCGCTACAGCACCGCTCAGGACATCATCCAGCAGGTGAGTGAACGCAGCACGTCGACCAGCGTTTCCCCTTTGTTGTGACGTCACTCCTCACTCTTCTTCCTTTCTCCTGCTTTTTAATCTCAGACTCTGTCAAAGGCGAAGTACTCCTACAGCATCCTGTCTAATCCCAATGCCTGTGACTACGTCCTGATGGAGGAAGTGACCAGAGACGCCGGGTCCAAGAAGTCCTCCACCACGAAGCCCCTCCAGCGGGTGCTGCTGGACCACGAGTGCGTCTTTCAGGCTCAGAGCCGCTGGAGGGGCGCCGGGAAGTTCATCCTGAAACTGAAGGAGCAGGTAGCAGCTCCGAGGACACTCGCCACTCTGCAGGGACAGAGACTGGAATGTTTTTAATGTCTTCAGTTTGTTTTTGTTTGCATCGTGCCACTAACTTCTTTGTATTTGTGCTGCTGCCATAAATGTTGATTTGTACATTTTTTATGTGTTTTAATGCAAAAAGCCTGTCAGTGTTTGTTTCTCTAACCTGCTGTTGCATGTTCACCGCAGTATTTATACCTTTCATCCTGTTGCTTTGAGTCTCAACCTTGTTTATGTGCTTCGCTGTTGTTCTGTGTTTGTAGCTTTCTGTGTTAGTTGACGTCTTGACTGCTCAACCTGTTCTGGTCTCTGTTTTATTTATTTGATGTCGTCTCACTCTCGACGTCCTTTTTCGCTTAAAACCTTGAAAACGATGCGTTTAAATGTCCTGCCTCAATAAATAAAGGTTGAGGATTTTTCTAGTTATTTTGATTTGAGGTTTTTTCTGCTAATGTTAGATAGAAATGACACTGTGATGTAATGAGTTAACACTGAGATAGGAAGTTGTCAAAAGCCAAACGGAGACCTGGCTCCAGTGGAGCGCTGGCTGAAACATTCCTCGGATTCCTCCGACATTTCCATCACAAACTGTTTCCCCTTTCTGCTTCCAGACGGTCCGGGAAGACAAGAAAAAGGTCATTTCCTTCGCCAGCGAGCTGAAGAAGCTGACCAGTCGCAGCCGCAGCATGACCACTGGCGTGGGCGTGGACGGCCCCGCCCAGAGTAAGGACGATCGAGCTGCATGCTGTGTGGCTCTGACAGAGCTCCAGGAGTGAGGCTCACACTCTGCCTGCTGTCTGTGCATGGAGAGGCCACAGAGGTACCGTATGTTCTCCCTAACCTCTAACATCAGCACACGGAAACACACTGTGAGCACAAAGATGCAGATTTTAGAGAGGGAGCATAAAGATTTGATTTTGTAAATACTTGGACATCCATCTAAGTTTCATTTTGATTGGATTTCAGTCTCATCCTGTATACAGGCAGGTCCTGTCGTTTTTCGGAGAGTTTAGGCCTGAAACTTTCGCATCGATTGTTGAGTCAAAGTGAGGAAATAGCCCTGACGTCACACACTCTCACCAGCAGACTTGGGAGTAAATTAATCCTAATTACTGCCTGCGGTACAAAGGAAGGTCACAGTAGGCTAAACGGCAGCTCGCACCCTTTCTCGGCAGCAGAAGAGGTCTGTAATTTGTGCCTTTTAAATGCAAATTTCAATTTAAAGACCTCGGCTGGAAAGAGGCTGATAAAAGCGCAGGCAGGCAGTGTGGAATACTGCGAGAAACACAACAGAAATGCAGCTCGCTTTGACCTGCGTTCGTCACATGGTTTACATGAGTGTAACATGACTCATCATCATCATCATCATCATCATCAGTCTCCTTCAATCTATTGAAGCGTCAACATGTATCATGTTGGTCTCACTCATTGTGTAGCAACAATCCATCATGTTTGTTTGTTTGTGTTGTGTTTTGTGTTGTTTTGGTGCCTTTGTGTTCTTGTCCTTCACTGTCATTGGGAGGAAAACTGGGTAATGGCTGTCCTTCCTCTTCAGGGTGTCTGTCTGCAGCTGTGGGTTTGAAGGCCTGGGTGACAGAGGGCAGGGTGGGAGCGGGAAGGTTCCTCCAGGCGGCCGGCGCCTCCTCTTCCTCCTTCCCCTCCTCGCCGTCCTCCTTCAGGGGGCACCTCGGAGCGGTCCACCTGCCCACCTCCTCCCTGACCCCCGCAGCCTGGAAGCTTCACCTCCTCAGGAACTGGAAGATCCACAAATGAGAACCGGAGCGAGAGAGACGGAGACTCGAGCTGACTGCTTCTCATACACTGGGGGGACTTCCAGATGTTCCGGCGGGGGTCCGATGACAAAAACGAGGAGACTTCTTGGCTCCTCTGAAAGTCCTGAAGGCCTCGGATCCTGACGGGATCTCATTGAAGGCTTGTTGATGGTTCAGGCGACGGATGTGCAGCGGTGAGGCTCTCTCAGAGGGACCAGAGTTCCCGGGCAGCTGTTTTCATAGAGATTCACGTAAAAGTAGCAAAGTGTCCTCCTTGTTTCCGTGTCGCGGCAGAAGGACGGCAGCGTTTCCGCGAGTCGCGTTTGAACCACAAAGAGGTCCGACTTTGCTGTGACACGCCAGTTTCTTCGAGGCTTTTATGAATTGAAGGTTATAAAAATCCGCAGCAGCTGATTTGTTCCTGTGATGCTGAAAGACGCTTCGCTCGTCTCTCCAGCCAAGCAGAATCCTCCCACAGCTTGTGCAAATGCTAAAAAGACACAGATGCCCACAAAGACGCTGCAAGTTCCAACACTTTTTTTTTCCCCAAGAAGTTTCGCAAACTTTTTTTTTTCCTCCACTTAAACCAATCAGAAGGCCCGAGGGGACTGATTTAAATGAGAGACGTTGTGTTCCAGCACAGCATGAAAGTTTTTTTTTTCTTCTTCTCGGTCCTGACTGAATGAATAAATGACCCGTTGCTGGAGGGTGAAAAAAGAAGCAGAGGATGAAACGCTCGCTCACCCTCTGCTCCTTCCCAGGACGGCGCTCTGATTGGGCTCAGGGCCTTTGTCTGAAGGACGCAGACAAGCTGGCTTGTTTGGTTCTTTTCTCACCGTCTGCCTGCTCACAGTACTGTAAGGGCACATTTTTGGGGTGGGTGAGCAAGGGGGGAGGGGTGATTCTCGCCAAAAGACGCCACAAAAATCCCGACAGAAGTTTTCTGTGTTTAATATTCTGGGGTGGAGGCAAAAAGGCTTCAGGCCATTTTGTTTGGATGCTCCCGTTTCTGCCCGGAGGGCGACGACGCGCGGGGCGGCATTCCGACGCGGCGTCTTTTGTCACAGTCGCTGCCGCGGTCGGCGAAAAAACGTTGCGGCGGCGCCTTCTGTGGTGCGGCTGTCGTGTTGCTGTAGCTGTGAGGACGAGCTGTTTTGTTCCAACTCAGTATCGGAGTGATTTCATCAGAGTGAACAGATAACCGGGTCACCAGACCTCAAGCAGTCAAACCGACGCAGTGAGCGGAACGCAGAGACGTTCGGTTAAAGAGTCTCTGACACAAATGTGAACACATCCCCTCCATGTGACAAATTTGGGGTTTTTTTCCCACCGTTTTATAGCGTCATTCTTGATTTCAGCTCCAAGATACTTTGAGGGAAAAAAAAACAGCTTTTTGAGTTCAAACAGTATTTTGCACATTTCCTTTCCCTCTCGTTGCGCCCTTTCATGTTTTTATGTCGCGACCGACTTGATTGAGACGAGAAGGTGAGCTCTGCTCTTTTTTTCCATCCTTTTTGTATTTATCGCTTTTTTCAGCCCAGTTTTAGATAGAGTTTTCAGGAAAGCACAAGTAGTGAGATGTGTAGAGGTCTTGAGTTTGAGCCCCCGACTGTAAAGTAGAACTAATGAATTTCGTATTAATTTATTGACTTATTGACTAATCACAAGTTTCATCTTTTTACCTCGAAAGATTGTTTATTGGTGGATGAGATAGATGTAGGTTTTCTTTATTTCTCGTGCTTCCTACACACACAAACTTCATTAACTTGGGGCCACTTTGCTTTGAATTATTGACCCTTCAGTATAAAAGACACTTTTACTCTGTAGCACAAACATTTCTGACATTTCACGAATGGCTATTTAAATTTTCTGTCTGTTCTCGTGTTATTGGCTCTTGATGAAATTTGTATTGTCATGAAAGTAGTTTGAAAATGTTTCAATGTAATGCAAAAAGACAATGTCAGATACCATAATTGAGACACTTTTACTTTCAAAAGGCAGTTTTTGTCTCTTAGATTCAACCAGAACTCTGAATGCATTCCGACTAAATCTGTTTTGGTTCAACAATTCATCAGAAAAAACACTTTTTTTCCTTCCATCTCCCAAATATTCGGGATTTTAAAGGAGCTTCATGAAAAGCTTTCTATCCTCTGTTTGAAAGCAGGACACTAAGTGTGATTTTTATTGTTTTATTTTGAAAGGATTATGGTGCATGAAGTCACACTCCACTAAGAAACGTTCACTAAGTTTCTTCAACCTTTGCGTTAAATTGTGCCGAGTGATGAGTTCGAGTTCCTGTGCAATAGTGAAGTTTTGTCACGTTGTCTCTGTGATTGTTTTGTCTTTGCAACACTCAACGGTTCTTCTTCTCTTTTCTTTCCTGGAACTGTAAAAATATTCCGGTCCCACGTCTCATCTGTTGTTGAGGCTAACACTAAATTAGGCACTAGATTGTCCCCAAGGCCAACGCTAATTGAAGCAGATGAGACCGTGATCTGAGGAAACGACGACTCTATGTCGACCATAATGAAGCTATAATTACTTTATCTGTTCAGGCGTCTGGGTTTCAAACTGATTATCGTGTTAACACGCAGGATTCCATCATTACAAAGCAAATTATATCAAACGGGCCTCACTGGTAACCACTCAGCCCGCTTTGAAGAGATTGTGAGGTGAAAAAGAATCATGTAAAGAGAAGCGATCCCTGACTGGGGTCAGGGCGAGACTCTTCTGCGAGCTCGGCTTCTTCCCACCTTCACATCTGATGTTCTGACCTTGTTTCTGACCCGTAAACCTCATTTCTGAATGTAACATTTCTCGACCTGTTGGCGACCGGAGACAAAAGTGTGTTTGGATGTTATTTATTCTAATGTGAAGCCCTGGTTGGCAATTATCTCATGTTTATGTGTACATTTCTGTAAGTAGATTTCAGTGTTGTTGTTTTTTTTTATTTATTTCAGTACGTGAGAGGGTGAATTTAACTGCCCTGACTTTACTCAAACTTATTTAGGTCTGTACATAAATATTTTACGTTATGTGTAAGATATTCGGTATAGTGTTCATATTTGTGGCATGTTATTCCGTAGCATTTTTTTTAAAAGTGCATTTTATCCTTTGTAAATGTGGACAAAACCTGACAATTTGAACCTTTTTCTTTTCCATTCTTACGTTTTAAATATATCCACTTAATTCGACATGTTGGTTGGATGTCGGCCATTGGGGGTTTTTTTTGGCACCGGGGGAAGTCGACGTGAGCGTCGAGTGAAAATTTGTCTATTTACTTGAATTTTCAAAAGGATGATGATTGGTGAAGTTGTCATTTACAAGATCCCAATAAAAAAAACAAAAGACACATTTTAGAGCTGCCGACTTTTTGTTTGTTTGTCTGAACCCACAACCTCTCGGTTCCCTTTAGATTTGTTGCTTCGAAAAAGACGTTTACGTCCTAAAAATCAGTTCTTAATCTTTGTCTACGCTTACTGAGGCTACACAGCCCCCAGTGGACAAATTAAGAACAGCAGTTAATTTTAATGATACATTTCTAATGTTTTATTTTTGATTCTAACACTTTTTAATGCCATCTCACGGTCTGGATTATGATTTAATTATATCTTATATGGGAGATATTATTTTTTAATGGCTGATTAAAACAACCACAGTGTCTTGTCTGCACCTGAGCAGTTTTACAGGCAGGGAGGTTCAAACCACTTGGATCTGAACAAATCGCTGCGTCTCGGATTGACCATGTCAAATTTTTGCCAGGTTTTGTCGCTCAGGGTGAAATCCTGCGATTAACACCGTTCCAGCGACTCGTCAAATCCCCAGTGCCTTGGCCGGAGCCTCATAAAACACAGTGGACTCAGAAATCGGCTCCATAATCAGCTCATTTGGCTGAATCAATAAGAGCCACTCGGGCGCGTCACCTCTTCCAGGAGTAGTTTAAAATATTGCTGCGGCACAGTCCGCTAATTCCCGTTAATAAGGACGACTCAGTTTCAAATATCACCGCCCCCTGTGTGACACCCTCCATCGGGTCCTCTAAATGCAAAGTTATGCACTCGTCAAATTAAATGGGAGAGCTTTAAAACCTGGTAATTCTGCGGCTTAATGACCCGGCTTCTCCGAGACTTAAAATAAAACTGTTCACTGTATCCTGGCTCACAATTAAAAAGTTCCCCCACCTTTATCGCGGTGAACTTTGATGAGAGGGAGAGGCTCAACGCGCTCCGCCAGGAGCCTCTCACAGAGATCGAGTGGAAGTCGGAAACTGAGCGAGAAGTTCCTCTTCCCAACGGTGACTGTTTGGGAAAAGATCCTCCCACGACCCTTACGCACCGATGCAACGCTCCAACAAGACCGAGCTCATTTCAATGGCTGAAATTTTATTTGGATAAAGTTCTGCCAAGCAACTTGACATGGATTAAAAAGGCAAGTGTGAACAATACAAGACTTCATGTGTCAATGAAATGTGTCAGGCAAAGTCAACATGAGTTGCACCAGTAGCCAGAATACTGCATTAAACAAGCTCACTTCCGTACAGACACCAGTCGCTTAAAGGGCCATAAAAAGATTTCCTCCGTCACTCTCGTATCAAAGTAGAAATATAACTCGTTCTCTCTCTCTCTCTAGGTCCAGTTTCCTGATAGTGTTGCAGCTCAGATATCAGTTGAGGGATGCCCATCGTTTAGTTCTGAGATATTACAAAACCAGACTTGAGTCAACATTCTTGCTTCACTTCATACCTGATTTTTATGTTCTGCTCTGAAACCAGTACAAAATAAATCTATTTCTTCTGGCTCATCATATGAAATGACTGCTGTTTGAGAGGACCTGCTGTGCGTCTCCATGTTTAACATCACAGATTGAACATTAGTCATCAATTGGTGAGCTGACATGACGTTGAGGCTGGTGTCAAATTCCGTGCTCCCCACAGTGGCCAAACACAGGAGGGGTTTTTAAAGACACACTTAAAATGCTTGTTCGCTGAAACATTGACCTGTGTGAATGGCCAGAATCAAATAAACAGGAACTTTTCCAGTTGGAAAACGTAAAAGAAGTCATGATGAATCAGCATAATAGGTCCTCTTTCAAAGACCAGCGTGTGAGTTTCAGAGGGCAGTAATTGACTTTCAAGTTCAACTTTCAACATGTTGTCTTGTTTTTTTTATGGACAACAGGAAACAAAACAAGACAGTTTGATTCATTTCGATTGATTCACCGCCATCCTCACAGGGGCAGCAGACTCCTCTGGTCCTCCTAATATCACTTCAATTGACTTATCATTGATGAGCCACCTCTATAACTACCACTGAAACACACACACTGGTCCAATATTAAAACGCTTTTGAGTGAGCATTAATTGGATTGATTGGATTGAGCACCCTCTTTAGGTCCGCAGCTGATAAAGAAATCATTTTGAAGGTTGTTTTTTTTTTTTATTGATCTTGGCAAAAACGAAACAAAGTAGCACAGTGTGAGTCAGGCTCAGTCAGAGTTTGGTCATGGGGATGTGCAGGCTGTTCCACGGGCCCATCCACAGCTCCTCCTCGTCTGACTGCGTCCTGTCACTCGGGCACTCCAGTGGGGTCACATGTCCTTGGCCGCCCTCCTCCCCCTCCCCCTCCTTCTCCTCGTCCACCTTGGACTCCCTCTCGCCCCCCTCCGCCTCGCCGTCCGCGTCGCTCTGCGGCCGCTCGGCCCCGCCCTCCTCCGCGGTGGGCGGCGGTTCGGCCGGGGCTGCCCCACCTTCGGGGCACGTGTTGCTGGTGCTGTTGGAGCCCAGAGACGCGCTGGACTGCCGAATGTCGAGCACGTGTAGAGTTTTGACAGGGTCCGTGTGCGCGCAAGAGGAGGCGGCCGCGGCCGCGGCCGAGGCCGTCGTCCCCGCGCCCTGGAAGGTGCGCAGCACGGTGCGACCCCCTTCCGCCGAGGTCCTGCAGGTGTTCAGAGGCACCATCTCCTCCAGCGTGGCGGCCATCCGGTCCAACTTTTTAAAGTGCTTGGCGAGCCGCGAGCTGAACGGGGGCGAGCTGATCTTCAGGCTGCTGTTGGCGGTGCTCGCGGTGGGGGTCGTGTGCGTGGGGCCCGCGGTGGTGGCGGAGCGCCGCGTGCGGATGATGGAGCCGTTCTGCGCCACGTAGAGACCCCCGTTGACGTTGACGTGGCTGTTGGCGGTGGCCGAGGGGAAGCGGCCGCGGTGGGTCTCCGGCATGCTGTCCTCGCCGGTGGAGCTGGTCTCGTACTCGCGGTCGAACACCAGCTTGATGCGACGCTTCCTGCTGCCCTGCTGGATGGAGCACAGACAACGCGGCGTCAGACTACTGACCAGCCTCCTCTGAGTGGACAGGTGAGAGCGATGCAGCCCAACCAGACAGTGCGCACCAAGCACGAGTACTTATTATTTTTTTTAATATTGCGCCATAAATAGCAAAATTGACCTCGTTGACTGAACCAACACTTCTGCAAAGGCCAAAGAGGCTGACTGACCTCTGGTTGTTCTGACTGCTGCACTACTTTCAGCCACTAGAGGGCAGGCGACTCAATGCTTTCAGCCGGAGCGAAGTCATTTCTGGCCACTCACAATTCAGCTTTCACTTTAGCATCAGATTTTGGTCCTGCAAAAGTGTAAACTGAACGAAAGGAGCGCTTTCAATCACTGCAAAAACAAGAACAGCTCTGTGCACTGCAACACTGTTGGCTCCAGATTGGTCATTAGTGTTGTAAAGCAGCATTTAATCCATCAGATGTTTGAGAGTTTTAATGAAATAAACACTGACGAAATGCTGCGTTCTCATCAAATTGGCTGGTGGGTTTTACTAAAGTAACGTGGAGAGCCAACACTGCTACACACACGCGCACACGCACACCCTCGTGCAAAGTAACCCATACAGCTTTTCCATTTAACCTTGATTGTACAGGAAAAGAAAAGTGTTCTGAACTTTAAAGGAAACAGTTTTTTTCCCACTCTGCAGATAAGTGGTACAGGCAGAACTGACAGGCAGAATGACAGACTCGCTAGAAGAAATGGCTTCAGAGAGAGAGAGAGAGAGAGAGAGAGAGAGAGAGAGAGAGAGAGAGAGAGGGGAGCCAGAGCAGTGTAACAAAGAGAGGTCATAGGAAGAAAGGAGTCATGCGACAGCAGCGGCAGGGAAATAATCAGGTGGCGGTGGAGCTCCCGCGAAACAGAGAAAATGAGCCGGGTCAGCTCAGGAGAAAAAAACGGATGTAAACCAGACGACCACATCGAGACACAGACGAGGGAGAGAAGGAAGGGAAGAGAGGCTGATTGGAGGGAAGAGAAAGGATTAAAGATGCTGGCGAAGGAAAGATTCTCCGACGCGCGGGCGGAAAAAGAGTGAGAACAGTGCAGGTAGTTTAACCCCCCCCCTGAATGTAAATCACAGCAAACGGGGAGAAGCGAGACACAGAGAGATTACAGTAATAAGTTCCACTCAGGTAACGACTGCACAGCCAATCCAGGCGCTCTCACCAGGACCTTACTTAGTGGGAAAGAATGTAATCTGGAGGGGGAAAGGGGGGGGGCGGCTCGTCTGCATCTCAATCAGCCGCCTCATTTCCTAAGCCCCCCGTCTCCTCCATCTTCGGCCCCCTCGCTTCCCTCCTCCTCTTCCTCGCTGTCCTCCATGATGGGCGACAGGTCGTCCGATGTCTCGGCCGCACCTGAGCCGGCGTCGGAGGGGACGCAGCTGGAGGCGCGCCGCCTGGACGAGGACGCCGCTCCCGCCGCGCTCCCCGTCTCCTCCTCTCCCGACTCCTCTTCCTCGTCACTCCCTTCGTCACTCTCCCGCACAGTTGCCCTCCGTGAGGAGCGTCTGGAGGTTTTGGGCCTCGAGCGAGATCCAGAAGAGCCAGGATACTTTGAACTTCTGGAGTTGCTGCTGCGGCCGCTGTCCGACTCTTTGCGGTCACTCCTCCTTCGTGGTTTTTGGTCGATCTCTTTCTTTGAACGGCCGCCACTCGTTTTATTGCTGTTTACAAATCGAGATTTGTCGCTCGATTTGCTCTTCTGGTGCTTTCTGCTCGACTTCTCACTCTCTCTCTCGCTCTGACTCTCGCTCTCTCTCTCGGACTCCTCTCCCTCCTCACCCGTCCCCGTGTCCGACTCATTTGGTTCGGACCCGGTCTCGGATTCGGTCCTGCTGGACCCCGCCGTCACCGACGAGGTGCGGCTGCTCGCCTCAGACAGACTCGGCTCCGACGGCGTCCCCCCGCTGCCGCTTCCTGACACCGACTCGCTCTCCTCCGCGCTGTACCGAGGTCTCTTCCTTCCATGCCGCCTCCCCCCAGAGGAGCTGTTCTCCTGCCCCGCCTCCCACCTCCCTCCCTGCTCCCCCGCGGCTCTACGGGACAGCGCTGCGGAGACGGTCATATCTCCTACGGAGCCATACATCTTCCCGGCGCCCCCCTCCGCTGTCCTCCAGCTCCCACCGTCGCTCCACAGTTCATCTCCCACCCTGGCGGGTCCCTGGAGCCTTCTGGCCAGCGAGATAAGACTGAGGGTCCCGCTCAGCTTTTGTTTTACTGGTGGCGCCTCGCTTGTTTCTGGAGACATCTGGAAGTAATTCCCATCGACCATCGTGCCGCCGTCCAGGCTCAAAGCCCGGCCGGAGGACGGCAGGCCCGGAAGCGCTCCCCTGTGGTCTCCCCCGACGCCCCCTCCCACCGCATTACTCATCCCATTGTTTGTCGTCCCATCCCTGACGCCTCTCCCCCACGTGTCCACCCCTCCCCTCCCTCCCCCTGCTGCTTCATCTCTGCCGCCTCTTTGGTTTTCGAAGCCCGTTTCCGTTCCTTCCGCTCTCCCCCCATCCGGGCGCTCCCTCCCTCCGCCTCCTCCGTCTGTCGGCCCGACTCGAGCTTTACTCCAGGGCGCGTGGACGGTGGGGGGCTGTCCGGACAACTTGCCCGCCGATGGCAGCAAAAGACTCGCTCTTATGAACGCCTTCAACCGGGCGGCTGGGCCTGAGCTCTTCGGTTTACTGGCCACGCCCGTGACACCCTGCTGCTCGTTGTCACCCTCAGTTCTCAGGGGTCCGGGGGTCTTCCTTGCAGGGGGAGGGCGGGGCTGGAGGTGAGCAGGGCCCGGCCGGGCTAATCTGTCCCCTTGAAAATGCCTTCTCACCTGTTGTCATGACAATATAGGTCAAAAAACCCCACCAAAACAGAAATACAACGAATCAGAACGAGAATCTGAGCCACGTATGTGTGTGAGGCGTCGTCATCATCTGCTGCAGAGTTTCTCACACTATGACGAGCTGAAAGTTTATATAAAATGAACAAAAGTTTCAATACCCAATAAACCCTGAATGCAGTATTGAGTGAAGTGTGTGGTGTGATTATTGGAAGTCAACGCAGCATCCAGGCTGACCTCAGGCGATGCAGCCCAAACGTCGGCTAATTTGCCTTTCAGATCCCTCTCAGAAGAGACGCAACGTCGTTCTTTCTAGTCAAATCTACCGGCGCTGCACCTGCTCCTCATTCTGTTACAGTTGGACGAGACCCAGAGTGTCAAACTCGGGTTAGTTAAGGGGGCCGCGCACGGCCCAGTCTGATCTCCAGTGAGCCTGAACAGGCACAGCGATCGCATATTAACCCAGAACTACGGACAACTCCTCTGTTTCCCTCAAGTAGCAGTAAAAGTTGAAACGCAACTCTCGAGAAGTCATGAGAAATTGTTCAATAAAGTCATCATGAACGACTGATTCTCTGCCTGTGAATCGCCTGCACTTGTGGTTTTCTGACAGCTTGTGTTTGGCTCTTTGTACCTCAGCTTCGGACTCCTGCGGACTGTAGTAGTAGCTGCCGTCGTCGTCGACCACCACCTCTCCATATTCATCGTAGAGGCCGGAGGGCGAGATCAGCTTCCTTCGGCTGCCGTACTGAGGAAGGTCGTACCTGAGCGGGAGAAGACGCAACAAGTAAGCGAAGCGCGGCGGCTGCGATGATCAGAATGAAGCCGAATGGCACCGAGTGGTGTGTGAATTGGGCAGCTTGTGCCATTGAGAGGTGAAGGCAGAGCTGAAAGCGGCTTATGAGCAACACTGTGGTACTCGGCCAGCGCTTATCCACTGGTGCTTTAAGCAATAACACACAGGGCCACGCTGTTGCTCCCTCCAATGATAAGCAGTGTCTAATGACTTGCCTGAGCAAAAGCCGCCTTAATCACAAAAGCAGCATTTTGTTGCCAGGAGACATTTTGTTAGCAGAAAACAACGGAATCGATTTTCCTCCCTTTTGTGTCACTTTGTTGCGCGATGCCGGGAGCACTGCCTGACTCCACGGGCCGAGAGAGGGAGGGAGAGAGAGAGAGAGAGAGAGGGAGGGGGCTGCGCTGTGTTTCACCAATTGGGCTTGGTGCCCTGCAGCAACTCAGAGAGCCAGTGGGTCAAAAACACATCTTCTCCAATGCTTTCCTGAAAACAATATGTCCCAGTGTGATTAAAGACACACATCTGCTGTGAGTTGCACCTGCACACACACACACACACACACACACACACACACACACACACACACACACACACACACACACACACACAGACACAGAGTTGGGCAGAGAAGTTGTGAGCTCGCGCTGCGTCGTACTCGTGGGACACTTGCCCCGCCGTCACAATCACCAGCCAAGTAATAAAGAAATGGATGAGGCACGTGGGCGACAGATGGGAGGCTGAGTGAGAGAGGAGGGAGGGAGGGAGGGAGGGAGAAGGGAGACAGGGACGAGTGAGGGATGAGGAGGATGGAGGAGACAGACCAGGTCCAAGTGAGTCCAACTCCCAGTAAAACCTCAGAACAGGATTTCAATAATTAACCTCCACACTCGGTATCAAGTTTCTTTGGTCAGTTTTCTCTTTCTGTTAAGTGCCCCCCCCCTTCACCCTCCAACTGAATGTTACCACTAGGGGGCAGTAACCAACTGTGGCTCAGAGTGAGCCGATCCACTTCATTTTCATCATTTGTGGCGTGTTTGTGTCCCCCAACAACTTTGTGTTCAAAGTGTCTTTGTCACCTAGAGACGGTTCCAGGAACAGTGATCATGCAAAGCATGCAGCAGCGTGTCAAAGATCCTTCAGGAGGAGAGAAAGTTTGAGTTTTATGAGACCAATGAAGTGTGTCAGAAGTGGATGCACGTGTATTTCTTTTTTTATGTGATCGTATTCAGGAAACGAGACTTTTACTTGGTTTAACTTGAACTTTAGACACAATCTATGAAAACAGTGAGGTGAAGGAATATTTTATATCTGTGAGTTTGTCATTGACTGAACTTTCTTACATTCTCACTTCCTTTTTCTTTCTCCTAATTAGTATCTATATAAAAAGAAATCTGCACCATTTTACTGCATGAAGTGCTCAGTTGACGTAACCTGCTGCCAGTTGTAGTTTTATAATTATCCAACAGGCTCAAATATAGTACCAGTTTTCTTCCAACAGACATAACAGGATTATTTCTGTCCTTTTTTCTACACATTGTTCTGTGTGAAGATATGAAGACGCACTGCAGGCAGCCTCCAAAGACGAGCGCACCGTCGCCTTTATTCCGCCCGTCTTCCTGAAAAAACGAGGCGTTCGCTGGGTTGATGATGCCAGATTTCCCGTGCCGCGCGTTTCACGCGGCCGCCCCAACTCGGCACCTCATGCTCAGCCACCCAGCAGTCACAGCGCTCATCACCCACGCCTGATTTTGGAAAGAGCAGGATTTAATCCCTTATTTCTCCACGGCACGGATGGCTCGAGTATTTTCCTCTTGACTAGAGGGCAACCAGAATTTGGCTTGTTTTTATTATTTTGCACCCCCCCCCCCCTTCAAACAGGCAAAAAAAACATCAGACCTGTGCAACAAATGGTTGAAGTTATTTTCTGCATCTGTGTAAATCCAATCACAGTGGTGCCGATGGCAGATGGCGACGATCCCACATGCAGAGAAAATCCCGTTTTAGTTTCATCTTTTGACGACGGATGCAAGCAGAGGTCAAAAGGTCCTCAACAATGAATGAATGAATGAATGAGTTACTGTGACACCGGGGGGAAGGTGACGACTGCAGCACCTGTTGTATGCCTCAGCGACGCGAACTTCGGGGGCGCCCGCCCGCCCGCGCCCTGAGCGGCGGCGGCAGGGCGGTTAGCCTGGACGAGCCGCCCGCTTTATTCACAGCCGAGGCAAATTGATTAGATCTCAATCCCACGGGGGTCGCGGAGTCTGATTTCCTGATCCCGTGTGCATACAGAGTCAGACGGGAGTTTGTGGATGTTGCTGTGAGCCACCAGCATCTGGCCCATTGTCTGCCTCCACGGCTGGCTGCCTGATTAGCTCCTATAGTATCGCAAAGCTAGGCAGGGAGAATTAAGTGTGTGTGTGTGTGTGTGTGTGTGTGTGTGTGTGTGTGTGTGTGTGTGTGTGTGTGTGTGTGTGTGTGT
>JASSRZ010000086.1:9596234-9612113 GCA_032164315.1 Malacoctenus gilli | reverse complement strand
CACACACACACACACACACACACACACACACACACACACACACACACACACACACACACACACACACACACAGAATATCGCCCAACCACAATTAAACATGCTCTGCAGTTTATCAATAGAATTAATTATCGCCCAAGGTGGTCTTTATAAATTACGGGCTGCATTTATTTCAATTAACTCATATCCAAGTTCATTTCCGCACACATTTTTCAGAGATCGCTTGGGCTTTAGTCATCTCACATGCACATAAACACACACATTCTCTCTCTCTCTCTCTCTCTCACACGCGCACACACACAAGCACGCATATGCGCAGTCGGAAATCCCTTGTTGTCATTTGGAGATAGTTCTTACCACCATGCATATGAATTGCTCTTGTGTTAATGGGAGTGGGGAGGCATATCAAGGACAGACAGGAAACCGGTGATGCATGTAATGCTGATAAGAATTCCTCTCAACTTCTTAACGCTCCAGCAAGGAATTACAAATGAGCTATTTGTGTATTGCCTTGAGTGTGCGTGATTATATAAAAAATTTTTTGGATAAAGCTTCATATGGTATCTTCACATACAGCCGATATTTGGCACTGAAATCCAACCAAACTGGTCAAACCAACCAGATCAAAGATGCAGTGCCAAACAAACACTATATAACCAGAAATGGCAGAAAGCTAATCTTGCATTGATGACTCGCTAGTAAACTTGTTCAGCATCGGAAGCACTTGTGACACAAGGAACAACGTGTAATGTGAACTTGATCACCCGTTAGCCTGTCAGCATTAACTTTATTCTCCGTCACTGGCCCATACATCTTAGAATCAAGTGAAAATGGAAAAAAAGACTTAACATCCACAAAAAAAGTGCTGTGTAGTCAGATAGCGAAAGGTCATGTTTTCCGAAGATAAACGCGAAGGACTCCACTGAAGGCGTCACAGTCCAATGAATGCGACTTGAATGTACTGTATGTTTTACTCGTGATAACAGTGTTATTGAAAGGCACCGCTGGATGGGAATCTCTGCGTGAACTTGAGAGGCTGCACTCATCGCGACTATTGTTCTGTGGGCAGATGGGTGACCTTCACTTTATCTACTCCAACATGAGAACATTTGTATGCATTAGAACGGCGAAACTCACAAGGCAAGAGCTGGATATCACTGAGGGTTTTTTTTTGCAGAGATGAAATTACAGGCTTTATCTGCTGTCGTCGATGCTTTCAAACGTCAGAGCTGTGTTGGCTTGATGTGGGGTGACAAGGCGTCGTTTGATTAATCAAATACTGTGTCATATCTGCTTTTGTCAATTTTTTAGGCCAGGGTGAAATGTGATGCGAAGGAAGATGATGCTTTATTCACAGAAGAGTCCCATTCTCTACTTTTCAGGTCTTCACTTTCAATCACACTTTTGCTGCGTTCATCGGTTTCTACCAGTTGCTGAGGAGCGTTTGAATGTGCCAATTAAGATTGTAACTGTCAGCGACTTGATGAGTGACCTTCAGCCCAACTGATCCGCTCTGACCATGGAAGCAGCTGTCGGTACTTGAGCACAGCACACTTCATAGCTAATGAAACCTGAGCCTGTGGAAGAGTTAATGTTTGAGGACGCGGCAGCAGTCGTTGATCATTGCTGCGGCGCTGCTCCTCCTGCAAGCATCTTTATGTAATCATCACTCTCCCGACTGGAGTGCTTCACTTCAAGGTTGCAGCACTTTTGACACGGTTTGTGGAGTTGCGAGTTGTTTGTGTTTAGTGTACCTACCTTGCAGCGAGAAAGTTGCGAGTTTGAACATGCTGTCTGACACGGTGTTTTTCCTTCCGGTTACTCTCTCGGTGCATGCTTGTTGGATTTATCAGAGACTGAATTTGGTGGTGGTGGTGGTGGTGTGTGTGTGTGTGCGTGCGTGTGTGTGTGTGCGTGCGTGCGTGCGTGCGTGCATGCACAGCTATGGAATAAGGAAAGATGTATGGATGAATTTTTCCTGTTTTTTCTGTAGTTTGTTTCTTAAATGAGGAAAATGAAATGTATAAAAGTGCTAAAGGTTGAACAGCAATGGTACAAATGTTTGGATTCCACAGCCATCAAGGCCACGAACTGCTAAAGCAGTCGCCCTGCCAGAGTTTGATGTTTAATAGCCGTCAAAATGTGAGCTAATGCGTCTGCTTTGGCTCGTCAAAGAATATGCCACTTTCACACTTGACTCACATGGCGTTGTCACCGAGCTCCTCGTAAAGGTTGTTGGCAGTGCCTCCACCAGGTTTGCCCGTTGGCAGCGCCATCTGGATGCGGGCGGTTTTGGCACACTCCGCTTGGCGCCTGGACACAGCAGAGAGGAAATGCAGGGGCCGGTTATCTGACGTGAGAGCGAACCCGTGACCTCAGGATGTAGCACGGTGGCAGCTTGGGTTCTCGTACTCGTACTCCGACCCAAAGATCGTGAGTTTCAAAGTTGTCCTTTTCAATCTGTGGAAACTTTGCAACTCGCGTGATATTAAACCATCCCCGTTCCCCCCGCTCAATAATTTGTATGACTGAAATTGCGTCACTTATGTTGATTGCAGGACTTTCTGTTTGGATTGAACTCAGGACTCCCATTCTGTTGTTATTCAGAGATAATTGCAGTGCAGTTTATCGTTGGAAGTTTTAAAGTGTTGACCAACAGCGATGTGACCAATTACTTGGAAAACCAGTGCCACTGCAATCAGTCCGAGCTGCACTTTGAGACTGACACTAATTCGGATGTATAAGCAGGCCAACATGTTGGGAGAGAATAAAGAATATTGCAACGGTGGCATCGTTACTGAGATCCGCTACACAGCGGCAGAATTTATTGCAGCCTCGCAGAGCCTCCAGCGTGGCTGCAGACTGTCGGGCACTTAGTCAATGAGATGCTAAATGTTTGTGTGGCTGTCTCGACGCTGAATATAAATTGTGTTCCGGAGACAAACAGTTTAATGTGTCTCCCGACATGACTTTACGATTACTGAAGCAGGACTTAAGCATTGTACGCTGAATTTTCAGCCTCCATTGGCCTTTGGCTTTTTTCATCGTGACGATCATAAAGGACCTGACAGTGCATGAAGGGTGGGATCACATGCTGGAAACATGCATGCAACATGCACACTCATGGAGTCTGAAGGCTGTGTCCTACACAGGATTTAAGGCATTCACAGCTGTTGATTATATCCAACTCGATAAAGGTTTATGGGGAAAATCCTTGATAAAAATTTATGTGCGCGCACGACTGCCAGCACACTTGCAAAAGTATTTGTCATGGACATTTCTGTGCCACGTTCTGAAGGCTTCATTTGTTTGATTGTCCACTGTCCTCTCTGCTTCATAGCTCCATCGCACTTCAGCCGCTTTATTTTACAATGAAAGGCAACAGATTAATCACAGTGAAAGGTGTTGAAGACAGCCACGACATTCATATTTCTTCACGGGAACATAAAAGCGGTACTCACTCTTTGAATCTGGAGGGAACAGATGCAGCAGATGAGAGACAGAGAAAGATTAGTGATTATTTGAACCATAAATCACACACAACCTCTTGTTACACAAGTTTACTTATTTTAATTTACTAGCAAAGTCGGACAATTGGTCTTCATTAAAGTCATTTACCGGCAGATACAAAGTGATTATCATGGTAATGATTTCTATTATGCTGTTCTCTCTGTTCAGACCCCCCCCCCACCCCCCACCCTGTCTTGTATTTGTCGGTTTCTCAGCGGGATGAGAAACTCTCCCAGAATGCTCAGAGGTTTAATGTGTGCACGTGGCTGTTTATGTGTGTTTGGGAGAGGGATGAAATTAATAGTCCTCTACTGTGGTTAGCTAAACAAACTATTAGAAGTGGCACTGGGGGGCAGGCTGCCATGCTGAATTATTTAGAGAAGTGACTGGCCCAGGTGGTGATAAACAATGCTTAAAGTCATCCTGGGGGAGAGACTTTTCCTGACTGTCAGCGTGCTCTTAAAAGGAATTCATTGGATTTCTTGACGGCTTGTTATCTTTATTACCATTTATATTGGAAATCCAATTCTGCTTCCTGGCCTGACGAGGTTTGAGGACCAAAATTCATACTTCACCATTTCGTCACACTGAAATGATACCTTTGCAGATGCTTTCTCTTCAAGCGCAATTACAGAAGTGGCTGGAAAGGCCAGCCTCGAAATCATCTCCAAAAAACACCACGCAAAGGGCAATTTGAGCTTGCGACGGATTTAACAGCGGCCGTTTGGGTTCACAAAATAATCACACTTTCCTCAAGAGACTACAGCTAAATAACAAGCAGGAACAAAAAAACAACAGCTGTCAAAAAAGTTGGCTTATATTCATTGATGAGCTGAGAGGAAAAGTCCGACACATTTGTTATTCCCTCTTAATGCTTTTTAAACTCACTTCTCTGGAAGTGGCAGTTGGCTGCCGGCTGATTTGCACATGGAAAGCACATAAATCTTAATGTTCTGCATAAACGTCTCCCAAAATATTAATTTTCACTTGGGAAAAAAATGACATCTCAAATGCTTAATGTTACTTTTGTGGCAGTAAGCTATGGGTGAGTGGAGTCTATAGGATGGGCTTCAAAGATAATGCAGCACTTTATAGGAGAGAAGAAAGCCCGTTAACAACAGTGTGGCTAAATGATGTGTTTTCAATCATATCTGGACAACGATGAAGGTCAACCTAACAAGCTCTATGCCTCTCGCTTCTGTTGCCCGAGCATTCACTTTGGCTTTACTCTGTGCCCAGTCATAGAAAGTACCCCATTAGAGATGCAGTGGTCTCCTGCAGTGTCATTCACCGTAATTTGTTTCTGATTAAAGTGCTGGTGGTCTCCCAAAGATAAATCATACTCACTGTCTGTAGGTGATAATGACAATCAGGATGGCAGGTACACAGCAGATGATAATGATAACTGCCAGAGCCAGCAGCGCTCCCTCCGTGTAGCCCACCCTCTGCACGGCCTTCTTCACGCTCGTCACCACTTCGGGGGTCCGGATCTCTAGAATTCGACCGCCAGGGGGAAGAAAGGGCTGGAACTCTTTGTTGATGTCCAAGAGTTTGCCGTCGAGGAACCTTCAGGGTGCAACGAAGTAGAGACGAGACAGAGACTGATCAGCTGTTTGATGTTTCACATACACGCAGCCTGATGTTGGTTGACTTCTGGTTGGTGGGATGTGTCAAAGTAACTTCGAAACGGGCTCAGGGACGAATGGTCCCCCAGATTAGGATGAGGAACTTTCTGATAGCCGGCGCTTTTACTTGCCATCGATGATTCGACTCAGTTCTTACTTGTAGAGCTCCTGCCTGGACACGGCTCTGTTCGTAAGCGGGTCAATGGCGTAAATCATGAGGTCCGACTTGGTGTAGTCCTCCTGCTCCATCCCATCACCATGGCGATGTGGCCCGATGGTTTCCACGACAACCTTCGCTCCTGGTATCTGCTCCTGGACGTATCTTTCTAAAATGCTGGTAATTAAAGATATCAGATTTTGATTCGTAATCAACCCGCTAAAAATGAACCCAGCAGGAAGAGCAGCATCGCAGATAAAGGCAGAAATGCACAGACAAACGCACACCTCTGAAATGGAGGGTTAGAGGACTTTTAGCCTTGCCACACTCCCAGAGTCGCTCAGCTGTTTTTTTTGCCTTTATTCACACTGCCAGCTACAGCAGGCTCCTGCTGTGCAATATTGATTTCTGTCCCCTTTGAAACACCTGCGCGCGGCAGGAATGCTCCCACTGAGATGTGCGCGTCTGTGTGTTTCTGCACGTCTCTGCACGTGCAGCTTGTGTCTGCGTGCGTGTTTGGATGAGGCGGGCAGAAAGAAGGTGAGGGCTTTCAAACATCATTATCAAATTATATGTGTGAAGCAAAACAAAGCAGCAACATGACCGAGCCGACTCGCTGGCTTTTTTTGTGCCCAAAGGCCCATTGCTGAATGTGTGTTTGGCAGTAATATCATATCACATAATGAGTCATGCGTGTTGTGTCTTTTATTATCGCAACACTTTGTTTTTGTTGTATGAATGTGAAATTGTCCAGGCTGTGGTCGCAGATAATTTCACAGAATTGAAGCCAATTCCTGAATTAGATTCGGCCATTCTGGGGCAAAAAAATCCTATTTTAGCTGCCTGCCATGAAGGTGAAAAGGTCTTTTCTCTCTGGCAAGCTTGATTCACAAATGTTTTGAGCGTCGGAGGGAAAAAAAAATGACAGTATGTTCGGAGAAAGGAAGCTTAGCCTTGGCTAGATTATAATCAAAGCTGCAGGGAGCAAAAATAAAACAGCAGGCAGGGAAAAAATACATTTGAGAATGAGTCAGAAACCAAAAAAAACATGTTTCTTTTAGGCTGATTGACTTCTGAGCCCAAAAAATATGATAAAAGCAATAAATATGGTGTTTTATTTCAGTGTAACAGAATTCTTCCAAGTCGGTTCAGACACTTGGTTCCAATAAGAGCAGTATCTCCACCGCTGGACAATTTGTGTTCTTTATCAACTCTTATCGATTTCCCCATGTAGCAATTACAACCCCGGCGCTCCCCGTGGAGACACAATTGATTAATCCATACGAGGGGGGAAAAAAGATGACGACAAATCAAGAGAAAAAGCTTCGCTTCCATGCTGCTGCCTTAATGAGCACCGACTGTATTACAAAACCAAGGTTTTTTTTCTGATCAGCCTTTGTGACGCACAAAAAAGTCACGTGCACACATCTGGGTGTTTCCCGGCTCCAAGTCCTCTGTTGCTCTATGAAACTACATGTTTACAAGTTTTTTTAATCAAAGCAGAGGAACACGGAGGTTAATTGTCTGTCTATTGAAGTCAAAATGCAAACAAAGGATAAATGCTGTAACGCAAGTGTGTGTCAACAGTTGTGTTGGAGGAAATGAATATTGAGGCCCAGCTGCTTTTTTTAGGATAAAAACTGCAAGAGAAGGAATGTCCCAGCTGATTGATCGAAACATTTGAAACTCCAAAAAAAGGCACAAAATGTAAGAAAATCTGTGTTTAGTTTATAATTACATTTCTCGTCTGCATTTTTAGAGATGCTTCAGTTGCCCTTGCAATTGAGACCTTCTCTGTAGGAGAACATGCATTTGTGGGATGAGCAGAATGGCCTATGTGTGTATGTTGCATCCAGTTTTGCTTGGTTGGTTTTTAGTAATTGGTTACCTGAGCAGTTTGTCTTTGTTCTTGTCCACATAAGTGGGGGGAACGTTGGATACGACCACCTGCATGTCCAGCTGGTTCACAACAGACACCTGCACAAAGGGGATGAAGACGGCAAATAAGACACTTTGTGTCTGGGTACAAACTGTTCCGCTCTGAATCTTCCCACCAAACCTGAACAGACAGAATCTGATGGGAGGAAAAGAAATGTTTGCAATGCGGAATAGATAACATTTCCTGCCCAATTATGCTTCAAGCTTGTGACAAATTGAATTCATTTTCACAAGTTTATCTGCTAAACGACATTCTGCGAGCAATTTAAACCTCATTGCAGCGATGGTAAATCATGTCAAACGGCTGATTTCAGGTTAAACGTGGTTAAAATGAGCCTCTGTGAAAGAAATAATTATAAATCTGTCATGAGTGTAAAATAAGGATATAAACAAACCACAATTTCCGCTTTACTGCTGTGTCCTTGGCCGTAATTGTCCGTCGCCACCACCTCAAACTTAAAGTACGATCTCCTCATGTTGCGGTACATGATGGCCGTCTTCACCACGCCGCTGTAGAGTTCGATCACAAAGCCGTCTTTGCTGTCCTTGGTTTCTTTACCGGCAGGAGGGGGAATGATGAGCCGGTATATCATCGCACTGTAGTTCCCAGTGTCTTTATCCAGCGCCTGGGCAATTAGGAGGAGAATCCAGACAGCAACAAACTGTTTTCAGGCTCACAACATTCTGGTCAAGACATTGTTGTACTTGCAAGTAACTCCTCAATCTGTGTTCTTAGAACAGAGTTCGTCAGCTCTCCACCTCTTGTATCATCAGCAATACTTTATTTCAGGTGCGAAACAGTTTTTTTTGGTCACTGTGCATTAGCTGAAATCAGAGATACTTTTCTTCCCTTCAAACTTGCTCTTCATCTTTTGTCTGAACCTTTCATCTTGATGTTAACAAATGTGCCGCCAGCGTTCTCTCTTCCTCCTTCCTCTCTCTTCGTCTGTTAATCAGCCTTTGAATCATGCATGTCTTCCCTGCTTTTCGACTGTCCACTCAGTTTGTTTCCCAGCAGGACGGCAGTTATCTTTGTCTACCCATCAACCCTTCCTACCCGTCAAACCTCCCGATATATAGCCCCCTCCCATGGAGCCTGCTTTGCGGGATACCGGTTCTTCCGGTTCTGCCAAACTCTTTGAATTGTTCGAAAAAAGCCAAGGGGACAGTAGAAGGCCTATATCCAAACATAATCCCAACGCAGACATGTTCGAATCCACCACTTTTGGTGTTTGCAAGCAGAGACCAGCAAGTTCGTCTTGAAACTGTGATTTAAAAGACTCTCATCTTCGCTGTCACTCTGTCGAGGATCTAATGAACGAGGAACGAATCATCTTAAAAACTCTGATGAAATATTAAAGCGCTCACTCTTTTTGCCAGAGACCTTGCCGGCTCTCGTGTGGCATCCACACTCATTAAAACAGATTGCTGTTTCTCAGATAGACGCTGAAAGACATGGGCTCTGTGACCCATTTTGGAACCTAAAAAGGGTCTTTTTAAATTTTTTTCTTTTTTAAATTAATAATAAAATCACCCAAGTTGTTTACAGTGATGATGAAAACCTTCCCAGTTAAGTAAGTAAAGAAGAGGAGCACGGAGATGTGAAACTCAGGAGTTATTTACCTGACAGTTTTTTTCTCCTTTTGACTTTGCAAAAGCACAAATGACAACACGCAAATCAGCACGAGCACAGCGAGCGAATTCAAGAGCCAAACATGTTTTCTGGCAGCTTTCTGACTCGCTCTTCTTTTGCAAATGAAGGCAACAAGATCTCATTTTCTACAATCCCAGGTGTCACACGAGGTAATGGCTTAAGATTACTGTCAAAAGATTTGTGCCTGCACACATCACAATTGGTGCACGTATTAGAGATGGATGGATGGATTAGAGATATTTGATAGAAGTGCATAAACAAACTGCAAACTCCTCAATCATGCTTGTGGATTTTCTCTTTGAGGCTACAACTTGTAAAGTTGCAGCTGGAAGCGTCTCGATTGTGAACAGACCGAGTGCGTCGTGTCAGAAGACGAGCTGATGTTTCGTCGTTGAGGGTTGCTTGTTGGTCTGTAGTCGTACCTGAACTTGCAAGACTGAGGTGAAGGTTTTGGCATCTTCAGCGACTCCTCCGATGTAGAGCGATTTGGTGAAGACCGGCGGGTGGTCGTTCTCATCCCGGACATCGATCACCACCCTTGCTGTGTTGGCTGGAACACACGCAGAGAAACCCGAATTCACTTGACGGCCTACTTGTGCTGTGGGACAGCATCACGGCCCACATGTGAAGGGGAAACTGGTGTTCCCTAAAGGACCGAATGGCTTTAGTTTTATCTAACAGGCTCTTTAGAGAACGACCTGTAAAGCAACTAAACAATAAAGACCCCAAGGACACACACACAGTTGTGCACAGCAGCAACAATAGAAACCAGCCAGCGCCGAGCGACAGCAGAGGTGTAGCTGAAGCCAGCGCAGACCTTTGACACAGCATCTGCGGGAGGAGCAGCAGCAGTTTCGAGCTGCAGATCCTGATAAGTCAGAGACATCCTGCGGCACCACCTTGCTTCTTCTGCCGGTGGCAGATAATCGCTGCAGCTTGGAATGACGTGCGAGCAATAAGTTCAATAGGGAGGATGAATTCCTCCACGTCCCGTTCTTGTATTTCTATTCCCGTCCTACGCATGCAGTCCTGCAGCTGTGATTCATTCTTCACTTGCGCTTTGCTTCATTTTTCGAATCGCTTGATCTCCAATTTTACAAAGATTTTTCCTTCACAGTCTGTTCCGATAGTTTGATCTTTAAAACTTGTCGTTCCTGGTGTTGTCACACTTTTTTTCAGACCTGCGTCTCTGCAACTCTCATCCTCACCAACTCCTCTCTTCTCGCCCTTTTCCCATTGATCTCGTGTGGGTGTGGTTCACTCGGGTTTCGTCAACATCTGGTGGAAATGCAAACAACTCCACAGCTGTGATTCCATCTTGCCTAAAATCCTCCCGAAGGCACCGGCACGCAGGAGCCTGTGACACCGTGCTCTCCCAGCTGGGACGGTGCAGCTCAGGCAAAAGCGAAAAGTAGAGATGCTGAAGTACAAGAGGAACAATTGAAGAGGAAGTGATTACAGAGAGATGGCCTTATCTTGTGAGGCGAAGCTGCAACTGAAAGTCTCATAAATATGTGATTGCTGGATTCTGGCCTAATAGAGGTGACCCTGATTTCATCATAAACGCCACTGTAATTCCAATATAATGCATATTCAGTGCTAGACAATACATTTTGCCAATGCGCCTCGGTCGTTTATATTCCATGATTGCAACTTGGAATGACTCAGTCTTATCTGACTGCACACAAGGAATCCTGAATTACACCCGCGCGTAGAACTTCAACACAATACGTCAGGCGCTCTGCGTCAGGCTGAACTGTGTCATAAATAAACAAAACAGAAACCAAACTATTTTGTGAACAGCTGGAGTTTTATGTCAGGCAAGCCAAATACGATGCAAACAATTTGCTTATCTGCAGCTACCCTCCCCGAAACGAACCAAAATGACTCGTTCAAATCCACATCGTCTCTTGTGCGAGAAAGCGCGATTACCATATAGTTAGAGTCCTATCGATTCGTTGCCTGATTAAAATGTGCAGCGCATAGAATTGAAGGAGATTTGCTAATGACTACAATGATTTGTAGCTTTAATCCCAGCAGAATTCTTAAATTTAAATGGTTTCAATGAGACGAGAACAGCATGTGGTAAACACTATAATTAAGGAAGAAAGGAGCAACTGGGCGACTTGAGCGGTTTCTGAATGGAAACAGGAGAAAGAGGAGAGAAATACCAGGAGAGCCAGACAGAGGAGAAGAAGTTGGAGAATAATTGTAGCAATTTCCAGTTATAATTTCAATTAAAAGCATGAAAACCCGTTTCGAAATATCTTGCATTGCATGCAATTTGAAGGAAAATTAAGGAGCTGGACCAGAGCGAGTTCAGCCTCGACGCGACCTCCTCAGATCACCGAGTTTGGGCTGAACTGGGAAAAAAGTTAGCGCGTCATAGATACGATCTTTAATCTTTCCAAACTTCTCTCCAGCTTATTTGACCACTTTGATCATCGCAAACATGTTTGACATTTGAGAGATAAACTCTGGACAGTTGCATAATTGCATATGTGCCGGGACTTCTGATAGTCAAAGAAACGGACCACGAGTGGCGCTGAGAGAGGCACGCTGGGAAAAGCTGCAGTGTTGAAGAGAAGTTGGTGAAGCTCAGAAATTTGAAAGACAGCTGTGGAGAAGGGAAAGTGAAAAAACACTCCAAGTACTGAAAACAACACTTCTTCCAAGTCATACAACTCAGAAGAATACAAATATCAACAGTAGTGACGGGAGATGACATAGAGCCGACTTGTATAATTGTTTTTACGATCGGTGTTTAACTATCCAGTCAGTCCTGATCATGTCTTATCTTTCAAACTATCTCTCTGTCCATCATCCTGGCAGCTCTTCACGCGAGTCTCGCACTTACTCTTGGAGGGCGCTCTGAGGTTGGAGGACACCACCCTCATGGAGTCGGCCTCCACCCTCAGTACGAAGCTGGAGTTGGTCTCGTAGTCCAGCGGCTTGGCGGTGTAAATCACCCCGGTGGTCTCGTTCAGTGTAAACACACCTGGAAGGGAGCAAGAGGCAGAGCGATGAGGGAGGGTGGACGGCGAAGGTCGGTCGCGGTTTCCCAGTCTTGCGGTGAGGCCCTTTACTGCTGACGGAGCTGGTTTAATCATGAGCTATTTCAGACTTCTCCCAGAGTAAAGAAGTTTCACCGCACAGCAGAAGTCGGTCCACAAAAAAAAGCGACAACAACTCTGCATATAAACAGCTCTGCGGTTACTCACCTCCCTCGTTGCCTTCGATGATAGAGTACACGATAGTTTGATTGACAGCTGCTGCCATGATGACTCCCACAGGGGTTCCAACAGCAGCCTCCTCGCTTACTGGGAGAAACCTGGGAATGGATCAGTCAATCAGTATCGAGTGATAAGAAAATTAAATATGTATACGGAGACTCTGGGCCCGCTTGCTCTCGAAGGGCATCAGCAGCTTGGCAGGTTAAACACGGCCGTGAGTGAAGTCTTTGAAAAATTTAGTTTACCGCTGATTTAGGACTTCTTTCCCCTTCATGTCGGCCGCTTTACGAACCTTAGCTTCAACCGCAAAAAAACCCCCCTAAAGTATATGTAGGATGCGTTCACATTTTCCAAAGCCAGAGGGTAAAGCCATCAGTCAGGAAGCTGCTCTCGAAAACTGTCTCCAGAGATAAAGCGCAAGCGGGGCTGCCGCACAACAACTATTATAAGGCAGGTAATAAACAAATTCATTTTATCTTTGACAACACTCATGTTTGTCAGCGTCTGCGTTGAAAGTCAAACAGCAGAGGTCATCAGGAACCCGCTGCTGCTGGATGCTGATGTGACATCGGCGGCCCTGTTTTACACTCTCTGCAAAGAGACACTGAGCATAATGAAGCAGGTCCAGCGAGTTTCAGAGCGGAGCTGTTAAGATTCCCATCCAGGACCCCGTGAATGCCAGATTTGATTTATACACGCATGAGCACACTTGAAATGTTTCTGACTGAAGTGGCATCAGGGACAAACATACAGTCAAGTCCTGATACCTGTTTTCATGTTGTTTTCTAAATCGTTATTTGTTGCTTGCAAGTCTTTGTGGTCCCACTGGATTTCTGAGTCATTAAAAAGGGATTTTTTAAAGGCTTATTTTCCAGGATTAAAAGCTGTTCATTTCATTAAGTCCAGGTTAGTGGACACACACCTACGGTTAATTAATTAGTCAGACAGCAGCTGTTGATAGTTGTAAGCTCTAATTTTTGACTTCCTGCTGCTTCAATAAACCAGCCTCATGACATCAACATGTCAAGTAAATGCGCCGCTCTGTAAGGTCTTATTTGAGGCAAGTTTCTTTTGTACATCTTACTCTAATAATTGATTCCTAATCGACCCTTGGAAGCCATAACATCCATATGTGACTGATGTTAATGAGCTAAAACAAACCCTCTGTGGGGTCGTTTAAAGTCACTGTACATTATGTTTGGGGAAGCCACAGCGCAGTACAGTGTATTCAGGACAGGCTCTGTGAGACCCCCCATTAGTGGCCCGAGCCAAGCAGCCAAATTGAGACATCAATAGTTTTTGAAGCGAACCCATTCACGCTCTTGTTTCCGTGCACCTGCCTCTCGTTGCGTGCGACGCGCAGTTTTCCCTGCTTACATCCCTGACAGCTTTTTCTTCGAACCTGGCAACTCTCAAACTTCCAGCAGGTTTCGCTCCATTAAATAAACCCAGTTGAGTCATTAGGCCAACCGTCACAGCTGGCTAAACATTAGAACATGGGCTACCAACTGGCTAAGCTATCAAGTCATCACGACGTGATAAATGGGACTGTTGGGGAGCTGGGGGGGGGGGGGGGCGTGCGCGTGTGTTTGCAGTAACTTCCATCGCAGTCAATTGCTTCTCTAACCACCTGCTCCACTCAAACACACCTCCAAGCATACACTGTATGTAATAACCCAGAGGGTTCTCAAAGGACTCCGTAGAAAGGAAACATATGCAGGGGAAATACAACTTCAGGATGCTTCCTATATTCTTTTCACGGCACACATTCCGAGTCAGTGCCAACAAAAAAGCATCTGTGCTCCTAATGAAATTCATGACGGCTCCCTTCTACTCGCTGGCGACCGTAATGCGTCGCAGTCTGTCGGTGAGCCACTTTGCACAAAACCGAAATCCCAAAACTGAAGCGTCCAAATTAAATCCAGCCACCATTCATTGTATTATTCACAGCTGTGCACTTCTCACTGTGGCACGTTGGAATATCCTCTGTTGAAAAGGCCTCTGGGTTCAATACTGACTGAGGCCCAGACTGACGGGTCCTATAGTGTAATTATATATATTTGGAAAGATGTTGTCCTTTCTGAGAGAGCACCCTCCAGCCCAGCGGGTCTGCGAAAGCTTTTCGTTTTGGTTCTTGCGGCATTAACACATCCCATCAATAAATTATGACTGTACTAATACTAATGGTTCGTCTTTTCAACACAGTGACTTCACTCTTCTGCCAGGCTTTTGTCAGATTGACCAACATCTTTCCATTAGTCGGCCAGAAAAGCAAATTGCGGACCCCTGCACACCCCTCTGCACACAGATTTGGTCCGGGCAACTGCATGCACACACGTGGCACAGTGATAAAAAGCCTTTTTATGCCATACAAATGCACAGGGCATATTGTGGTACGGATAAGAAATGCTCACACTCAGCTCATTATCAAGATACATTCCCCCTCCTGTGCTGTCTAATCACTGCTGTCCTGAATAACGGCAAGCTGGACACACACAGATAACACACACAAACGCAGAGGCACTCGGTTGCTTTGCTACGCTTCTGGGGACCCTCGATTGACTTCCATTCATTCAGTGGAGGTTTGCTGCGAAAGCACAAGCAACATGAACCCTACAACCAACACTGGAGGTCCTAACCCCACTATAAAACAAAGGCAGAATGCAGGCAGGCGAGCTGTCAGGCTGGATGGAGGCCTGGTTTCAGTGAAGCTGTATTCACAGATCCTTAGCAGAGTGAAGGGACGGACAGAATAATGAGGATAGTGATAGATGTTGGCAGTGATACCTTCTTTGCGGGTCTTTCTCCTTCAAAGCTGCGGCCATTTGTTTTCCTCACTCGTTATCATCTTCTCTCTCTCTCTCTCTCTCTGCCTGTCTCTTTGTGCTCCTGTTTCTCTATGATGCATCATCTTTCCCTCCTTGTCATCACTCTTTCTGTTCCATCTCGCGCCGCCTCCCTCCATTCCTCTCCTTCGCCGCCGCGAATCTCCTTTCCATCACTTCTGATAATCCCTCTCTCTTTCCCACCGTGCGCCTTTGTCCGCCATCGCGGCACGCCGCCGCCCGTTACGGAGCATCGCTTTGTTAATTTCAGGCTCACAACAATGCCACCTTTTGTATCTCACATGACAGTCGGGTTTGATCTGTGGTATTGCGTGTTCGTGTGTGGGAGGCCATGTCTCGGTTCAGACGGCCGCCGCGCTGATGGCTACACACATTCCGGTCTGTTTTGTTCAGCCTCAGCTGAGACTGCGACGAAGCAGTGTGATATTTACAACCGCTATTTCAGAAAGACTGAAACGCAGCAAAAAGCTCAAACAAACGGATCGGAACAGTCCACAAGTTTTACAAACTCCCATTTTGTGGGGAAGAGAGGGAGCATTTTAGAGCCACTGAGTCCCTCTGAAGCGAAGACGGGGCGTCATTGACAAAACGCGGTGGCTTTAATTTTTCTCACCTTTTTGGGAACATGAGTTCAAAATGAATTTTTAATGAAATGTTGACGCATCTTTATTGTCATTTCTCACATCCAGGTTTTTATTCACATTTTGCACTTAATTTAATTTGCGATTGGGGATTTAAACTGGCTAATAATTACTACACAACAAGCTCATGACGGTTTTATCACAGGTCTTTGGAGAGCAGCCGTGAGGGAAATCAAACTGTGGAAGTGTTGAAATGACAAGACACACACACACACACACACACACACACACACACACACACGCACACACACACACACACACACACACACACACACACA
>JASSRZ010000086.1:9581600-9593956 GCA_032164315.1 Malacoctenus gilli | reverse complement strand
CACACACACACACACACACACACACACACACACACACACACACACACACACACACACACACACACACACTCACTCTCGCTCACTCTCTCACAGTCTCGCTCTCTCTTCCTGTCTCCGTCTCTCTCTCTCTGTCTCTCTCTCTCTGTCTCTCTCTCTCTACTGTCAGGCTGCTAGATGGTTCATGCATACAACAGGGCTCCATCCTCTCTCATGTCCCTCCTCAGGCGCTTCACAGCCACATAATGAGATGTTCAATCTTAACCTCGAAGCTCCGACAGGTCAGACACTGAGAGGCTTCACAAACTTTAATCAGGCTCTTGATTCGAGCTTTTAATGGTCTCGTGTTTTTTTTTTCCCCGACACTCAACCAACCAATTCATGCCTCGATATGGAATTTCATTTGCTAGGTCATCCTGTCAGCGATCCGGTAGGAAAACTGTGTTTCTTCCAAGGCGAATCTCTCGTCTTGTTTCCAGTATTTTGATGTCGTATCAGGAGGAAAGTCAAGATGACAACTTGCTGCTTCCTCCTGCTGTTGCCTCATCGTTCTCCTCCTTCTCGCTTCTCCGTTTTTTTTCCGGACGATTGCTAATTGACTGCAGGATTTTCATTAGGCCACCGTTCAGCGAGGGGTCTTTACTGCCTCTGAGGCCTGTGAGTTACTTCTCCTGCTGTGGCCATTTTTCAGGACTGCAAGTTTTCAATTATCACTTTACAAGCTCCTGCAGTTTTAGGAGCCGGTGGACACACTGTTGGTTAAAATAGCAGTTTTCTGATAAAGCAGCGCAGCATCGAGTGAATTTAAACACGAGTTGTTTCTTTTACGTTTGCCTCTCAACCCTTTCAGGAGTGACAACAAGAGCAGCAGCTGCAGTCAAAACATTGTGGTTGTGAGGCAACATTAGTGATTTTATTACTGTCTCAGGCCATGTGTATGATCGATTTCTTCCATTATGTGTTCAGTACTGTCTGAATATTCACAATTTATAGTTTTCACCCTCTGGCTCTTCTCTCTTTCTCTAATCTCATCTCTCTCTCTCTCTCTCTCTCTCTCTCTCTCTGTGTCTCCCACTCCTCCCCCCTCTCTCTCTCCTGCCTCCATTCACTCTGCTTTGCCCGTTTACGTGTTACTTCCTCTTTTTTTTAAGTCACTCCTTGCTGTCAATCACTCAGAGCTCTATCTTTCTCTCCTTCTCTCTCTCTCTCTCTCTCTCTCTCTCCCCCCATTCAATAGCTTCTCTCTTTTCTGTGTTCTGCCAGCAGATGCCTCAGTATTTTATTTTTTCACTCCTCAGCTCTCTTGTAGCCTTTTTTTTCCGTGCTCGGCCGTCTTGTTGCAATTGTCGGCTCAGAGTCAAATGGCTCCGTTCCTCTCAAACAGGCTGAACCCGAGAGGAGCAATATTCGAGTGGCAATACATAAAACGTACTCAAAGGAACGAGACGGGAGGCGACACAAAGACGCGAGAAACACGTGATTGAAAAAAAGGAAGAGAATAAGAAACAGGAAAAACTCGGTAAATGAAGAGCCCGAAGAAATATGCTTGTCTGCTCGACAGAGTTATGAAATGATTTGGACACTATGAATAAATGTGGGTGTGAGGTTAGACTAAGACTGTTTTTCCTGTTGAATTTGTTGATTTCAGACCATGATAACCTTTACTATATGCTCACAATGAGAGTCTATACTGGGGGTGAAAAAACAGATTAGTTGTTTCTTGTTACTTTTGTGAGCTCGTTTTGCCACTTTGTTCTCAACATTTTATGGAGGTGCTGATCGCTTTGTTCGTGGTGAACCGAACACGTGTCACCGTCATGTTGGAAGCTTTATTCCAACTCAACTCTGTGAAGGAAAAAAGAGTCCCACTTTATTAAGTGGAACCTTTATTCAGCCGTGTTTCCTCGACCAACCACCTGACATCCCTTTTCGAACGGACCCCTTCCAGTCAGACCACATCACTAATTGAAAAGCTGCCAGCTTCCCCTTCACAGGCTGCTCTTTGCTCTGTTTTTGGCCTCTCTCAATCGCTCTCCAACTTTTTGTTTTTTACGAAACATGCTGGTAAATACGCCACACTGATTAAGGAAAAAGAATATTAATATTTCCCCCCTGAGGCTAGTTGGACTTGCTGCCTCTACATAAGTATGTATAAGGCACAGTTGTACATAAAATGTAATTGATTGTTTTCTTTGGCCAGAGTTTCAGTGCGTCTGCTCGTTGTCCTCGTCATTAAATCTGTTTTTGTCACTCGGAGGCACCCGAGCTATGCGATGCAAATGTGACAGTGCAACACGTCCTGTTGTCTCATCGGGTCCTGACCACAAGCTGTCCTGCTAACACTGCATTGCAGCTGTATTTCAGGAGCCGGACATCAAGGCCCTTTCAACATAAAACCTGACAGCAGCTGACCCACGAACGTAATGCAGAGATGCAGTTCAACGGTGTCAGCAGCAGATTTCCAGTTTAAAGGAACTGTCCAAATGTGGGTTTTTACAGTGAGCCCGTTTCAACCTTTCCCTTTGATCTGTTGGTTTGGTAATCTGGGTGTCAAAGCCAGGAAAATTGTCTGAAGAGCGCTGTAAAATAACCTGAACCCAGCAGAACGGCATCAAGCTGTTGAAAAAGCAACGAGATGAGGACGGCTGAATCGGACTGTGCCTGCGGTCCTTTTCATGAGTTTCACTTGAGGTCGTCTGGCTCCAGTTTGAGGTCACGGGGAGAAAAAAAACAAACTCTCACCAAAACAGGATTTGGTGCATTCATGCCACAGTTCCTATTTCTTAGCCTCTGAAAGACTCAATATTGCAGTTTAATAACGTTTGAGAACCAAACAGATGGCTGCAGTAGACCTCTACTGTTTGGAGAGAGAGGGAGAGAGAGAGGGGGGGGCGGGGATTCACCTGCTGCTGTTATACTGTAGCTAACACCGCACCACAGCTTTTTTCATGCCTTTGTTCAAAATTACTCGTATGTGAGATTTCGAGAAGGTGTGTACAGAGATACTGACAATATCTACTCGTGTACAACTGCTGCTGCACTGCCCAAATTGTTTAGAGGACAGGAAATGTGGAAATAATTTTATATTTTGGGCACTTTCGTGTGACCTGTCATTTGATTTGTACAGTGTTAAACTACAAGGTTTAAATGGAGAAAACAATGAAGTTTTCAGACATGTGCCAGGTTGAGGGTTGGGGTGATTGGAGCCGCGGTGATTGAAGTTGGGGCAAGTTTGCAGGGATCGACTGTTGTCCGGTGCAAAGTTTGAAAGTGTGACAAGACAATGTGTGTGTGTGTCTGTGTGTATGCTGGCCTGCTCACTCCTGATCTGGCGGACTCGCTGAGCGTTTCGAGCGTCACACTGCCTGCCGATCATTTTGAGTGAGTCCCTCCTCGTCCATGCCAGTGCTTCTCTCTTGCAGTCTTTACCTGCTTGTGTGCTTGTTTGCTTCAATCTCCTCCAATCTGTCAGCCTGTCAGCTCATCTGCCACTTTAAACACTCGTCTGTCTGTATGTTGATCTGTCTGAGAGCATGCGTGTCTGTGTATCTGCCCATCAACTTCAGTGTGGCTTTGAAACGTTGTATTCTGGCAGCCACTGTCACTTGCCCCCCCCCCGCTTAAACTTTCATTGGAGCATCTCCCTCCTCCTCTGCCTTCCTCTCCTTCATCTGAAACTCACCTCACACCTCTCAGCTGTATCTCCCTCATCCCACCATCCTCTCCATAAAACATGCACCTCTATCTCTCCCTCTTTTTTTCCTCTCTCCCTCACTCCTGTCTTCCGAGCTGCATCCCAACTGCGAGTGATATTATAAATAACAGTGCTGTGGTTGTTTGCCATTTGTCGTCACAGTCATAACATTGCCAGGAGCGCTGCATGCGCACTTGCGCAGTTTGCGAGCGTCAACAAAACAAGTTAACCTTCAGCTGAATCGGTTAGACATTCCTCACATTTATTGAGCCGCACGTTGCACGTTGCTGACATACGTTCTCTGATCGCAGGAATGCCACCTGAGATCAGCACCTGTGCTAATAGTTGTCGCAACTCCAAAAGGCTGTTTGTGTGTGACTCGTCTGTTGCAGTTCTCAAAGTGTTGTCACACTTTCACAGCCTCTGATTTGTTGTTTTTTTGTTTTTTTTCGGGGTCGGGGGTCAGTTTCACGAGTGGTTAACCGCCAAATTGCGCCCTTGGACAGCTGTGAGAGTCCAATCATCATTCTTCTGATTGTTTTTTTGGTGTTATTATAGGTCTTGCACTCATGCGCTCACTTGTACTTGATGTATGGGCAGATAAGTGGGACGGCTGAGATGAAGGTCCATCACGCCACTGAGAGGATTTGTCTGGCTCCGAGAGGTTTGGAGGCACAAATGCTGCAGAACATGAAGTCTTGCTCGGACGTCTGCTTTCCTGCAGTCTCAGTTTTGCCTCTCTGTCTTTGATAGTGAGCGTTTGGAGCTGCGGAGTCGTGTTGAAATAATGAGGATGGAGAGCAAAGGGCTTTGTTGGGACTGGAGGGAAGAAGTGCAGAGATTCCTGAACTTGTGGAGAATAAGCCTAACTCTGCTTTGACTCAGAGGAGATTTTTATATCGTCACCCCTGAAGTCGTACGTAGCGGGTTTAGTTAGATTTCAAAAGTTGGGCTGAATCAGTGAAAGTTGGGGCTGCATGTTTTCCCTCGTTGAGGTGCTGGATTCCCTCCCTCCCCTCTCCTCCCTCATGGAGCCAGAACGCTTCCTTGGCTCGCTGCACCTCCACTCTGCCTCCTTTTTCTCCTCCAACTTCTGCTCCTTCTTCTCCCAATTCAGAGATTTGGGAAAGCTCCTTTGTGGCATCAAACACTTTTTTTTTTTGCAAACCTCCTGCTCTTATTTTGGAAACTCTCCATTCTTCTGCGAGAGCTCAACACAAGCCCTCCCTCTTGTTTTTTCTCCACCTCTCCTTGCGGGGTTCGTTTTGGCGGCATGATGGCTCATCTGTGGCGTTCTTGTCAGTTTTTCACTTGACGACACTGTTGCTCTGTTTGTCTTTTCACTAAGGAGCTCTTCAGCTTGCTAGATTTTCTCCTGATGGCTCAGTATAGTGTTCTAAAGTCTGCTGCAGTCACTTTCACTGTCCTGCTGATGGAGGACGAGGCTACGTTGGAACCAGCTTATCTGTCCGCCGCTTCTTTCCTCTTGTGGGGGGGGCAGGATCCCCTCTCCTTTCATTTCAATCACCTTGTTAGCCTCATGGAGAGCAGCCTTTACCCTTCTATTTCATTTTTCAGTGATTGTCAGCCCTTTGATTTTCATTCAGGAGCCGCTCTCGCTCACTTTGCCATCAGGCGCTGTGCTCCACGACGATGATTTGGTCCTTCATCCTTGCCTCCATCTCCAGCCTCATCGCTTTGAGCGCCCTGTGCAAAATTATTCTCAAGAAAATCACGTCGCCATCTCAATCCACGCGAAAGCTCAACTACGACAATGTTAGGTTCGCTAAACTCAATGTGACGGACCTTTTATGACTTTTTGTCGTCAGCAATAACAAGTTTTGCGAGTTTTCCACAGCCTTCGGCTTCATATGAAAAAAGCCAGAAGCTGATAAAACTATTGTGTCTTTTCCCAGAACAAGATTAAGGATTTATTCGGTGCAGTTACGATGGTGCAACTCTCAATCAATTCACAGGAATCCAACATGTGCTTGTATTAGAACTCTATAATTACAAGGAATCTGAGGAGATGAAGTGTTTTGCTGTCACATTAACTGCTCTGACTGATAAACAGTCCGTCGGAGGCAAACTTGGCATTGTGGGTTGTAAGTGTCCAGGTGGCTGTAAGTGATAAAATAAAAAAGTGACCTCCTGCTTGCAGGGCGTTTTCCGTGGTGTAAATGTGCTGCATTAAGCAGCCAGATAACAGCCTGATTCATCCGAGTCTCTGGCCGTGGTACAGTATAGCCAGTTATCTCTATCTCTGTAATGATGTAAGACAAAGCAACATATTGCCACCTTTCATCACACAATTTCTCCATTAGACACAAAGCTTTTGATGTTCAGCAGCGATTGGGCTCTGAACTCTCTCACTACTTTCTAATTAGCTTCATTAACAAAGTAACAGGCTGCGGGGCGTTCTGACTGCATGGGGGAACCTGTGCCGCCATCCACAGACTCCCAGTTACGTGCGCGTGCGAGGACGAGTGCCGGTGCGCACGCATGTGCGAGCGAGGGGAAGTGCTGGGTGGAGTTTCGATAATCTTTCAAAAGGCAATATTTTCTTTCTGTTCACTTAACCTCATGCTGATAATTGCCAGTGGCTTCTGATAACTATTCATGCGTGTGTGACTCTGGCTGCATACTAATGCTGCAGGTGTGGGGATGGCGCGACAGTGGGGGAAAGAAACTCTGCCCGGGCTCCACACAGATGCTGCCGCGATTTAACAAACTTCCTCCCCTCAGCTTGTTAACCGGTTTACTAGGCGAAGGGAGCCGGAGATTCACAAACAGGCGACGGCTCGCTGGTGTTCACTTTCAGCAGGCTGCGAGTGTGTTTTGCACCTGGATGTGTCTGTGTGGTGCTGCTGCTGCTGCTGCTGCTGCTGCTGTCATCGCCGCGTGCGGGAAGAGGGGAAAAAGTATTTTCATAGCACCACAACAGAGCACGAGATTCTGGAAATGTTCTGGTGCGTTTGCGATAGATCAAAATTTAATAAACGCTATTTTACATTTTCTGTGTTCCTGGCCAGTAGAGTGAGAAAGTGCACACAGTCCTATTAAACTGGAATGCAGAGAAGCTGTTTTTTTGTGTGCTTTAAGATGGGACGCTTTTGTTTTGGCTCTGTTTGTCTCATAGCTTATTGGATTTTAGGTGAGTGACTGAAGGAAGTTAAAGGAGTGAGTCTCAGCCGCCTGACTCTCAGCCGCTTTCCATACAAGCCTCATGGTGTTTCCCTGGTGCCATGTAAACAATATTGACACTTTTATTTGACGTCAAACGTCAACTTCTTGACCACGGTTGTTGCTACTTAAAGGCTTCCCGCTGCATAGCTGAGGCTTGACATCTTAAAGTCAAACAGGTGCAAAGCTGCATGATTGGAACGCGCCATTGGTCCATGACAGGCTGATACCAGTTCTGCACCGCACAAGTACAACAAAATCTCAGTATCTTTTCATTAGTTTGCTTCGCTATGCGGAACGACGGTGACCGCGCCGAGCAGCGACACCAAAGCGGTTATCGAGCAGGCAAATCGACACAGGTTGTTGCGGTTTCGGCTTCGAGCAGGTTCACGTGAAGGCGGCGTTGTTAGCAGCTCGGGACAGAATACAAAGCGGGGACAAGTGAACGGACTGCAGCAGGTTGCTTAATGAATCGAGCGTGAAACAATAATGTGTTGAACTCAAAGTCAGCTGTGGGGCGAAAGGGCTACAACTGGGGGCCGCAGTGATCAGGACAAACATATGGAGGGTTGGTTTTAGGGTCATTTTCTCTCGCTGGTCTGTAAAAGTGGTTTTGGGGCTCCTGTTTTGTTTTTTTCACTGAAGAAGGGATTGAAGTCCCCTCTGGTTTCCTACTAACTGAAGGATGAGCAGCGGCTTAATAAAATCTGATTGTCTTTAAGTTATCACTGCGCTCAAACAGTTCTAGATGATTTTTAGGGGGGGGGTCATAATTGCATTTGTTTATTCCATTATGCTAATGTTCCGCTTCATTGTGTTGTTGTGTCTGACAGTGGTGGCCTTATTCTTTCAGCTGCTACCCTGCCGGTGTCAAACTTTAGAGCAAATGAAAAGTGATACCAAAGAAAAAATGTTATTCAGAGCGTAGGTTTACAAGCACAAGGCCTTCGCGCGTCAATCAGTCTCTGTTGTGGGACGATATCGGCGCACAAAAAGACAATATAATGGCTGTGACATTGCTTGAGGCGAGCGGAGGGGGAGGAATGAGGAGGACTCTGACATAGGAGGGCACCCCTGCTGAGGAGCTCACTCTGCACACTGTTTGTGTCGGAGTGGCAACAAACCGTCAGAATTAACAAGCCAACAATGAATTGTCGCTCCCTAACAAGACGATCCTTATTCAAACCATCAGTAAACGAGGAAAAAAATAAGAAGTTTTGCTCGTCTGGGAACGCTGTTCAGGTGAAAAAGTCATTATCAACCTGCGCAATGATTTTCTATGCATGGTGTTTGGTTTGGAGGAAAAACAATCAATGATTTCTGTCTGACTTACAAGAACTGAACTCTTAAGTCAAAGCCAGCTAGTGGAAGCGCCATCCTGATGTTTTCTGCAACTTTGTTGATTTTTCTAGTTTCTCATGTGTCTCAAAGTTCTTCACTCGGTAAGTAATCTTTGCCCAATAACTCATATTCACAAACTCACACTGGGAGCAATTTGGGGTTGAGGATCAAACTGGCAACCTTGAGATTGTGAATTTAAAGAAACACGACTAAACAATTCTTAAAGTTTGTATGAAAAAATTCAATCTTTCAGGGATTTGCTTTTTCAGATCCCATCATCGTTCGTTCATTGCAGGAGTCAATATAACTAATTCAAACTTGCCCGTGGCAAGAAGCCTGCCCGCTGCAACCATACAAAATCATTAGGCTGCATTAGTAAGCTCTTAAAGCACACTGGTACAATGGTGAGCTTTTATTCAATAAAGCCCGGATAATTAATTCAAAGCTGCTCCACTGTACTCTGCGTGAGTACAACATGGAGTGAGGGGAACTAAAACACACTATCACTCTCTCACACACACACATTAAAACACAGGGAACATAGTCCTAAATTATAGGACACACAGCCAGACTCAGAGACGAGCAAAAAGTACACATAGGAGGGAGAGTACCTGCAACATTCGCAGTCCATAAGCAGAAACATAATGTGAATACACTTGCATTAATGCAAACTCTGTGCTGATTAGCGAATACAAAAAAATACAAATACACACACTGTAAAAAGTACACACTCACATATACATATAAGAGCACGCGCTGTTTTCGCTGGGAGCTATGTTGCATATTCATAAATGCAGTATTATATGGCTGGCTGACATCTCTCTCTCTCTCTCTCTCTCTCTCTGTCTCTCTCCCCCTCTCTCTCTCTTGCCTCTAACCCTTTCCTAAAAATAGAGAGGAGCTTTGCTCTGCTCCGCGTGAAAGACAAACGTTGACATCTTAAAAATTTGGTCTGCAACGGTGGGGAAAATACGTCCACACTCGAGTCGCAATTACAGTTCCGCCAGACGTGCTCATTAGCCCACCGCCGCTGGCGCACAGGTGTTTATATAAAGACAGCCAGCTGATTTTAAGCGACTGTAACATGAACGCAGATATACTTTTAATAAAAAAGATCCGTATCAAGGTGTCGCTACGGCTGAATGAAAGTGACTGGCGCGCTGACTTGCCTCAAAGGCAGTGTTTACATGAGCAGCATGTGGCAATTATATGAACGTCACTTGAATGCCTCGACTTACACATCCTAACATCTGGATATAAAACGCTTTATTTTAGGTGTGAAGAAGGCAGGTGAAAAGAGAGAAGGGGTAAATACAGCAAGGAAAGAAAGGCACAAACATGAACAACTGCAAAGAGAAGAACCAATAATTTCATGAAGTACGTTAGAAGTATCATAAGGGACGATTGCATATATGAAGTTAGAGATTAAAGTTGGAGGGTAATAGATTTTGGATCAGTTTCTCATTTCACAGCGCACACAACTTAAACAGAGACACAAAGCTTTCTCCACAATGAGGCAGTTGTGGTCGATCGTGCGTTTGTTTTGGGGGCTTGTTTTTGCTGTGAAGAGTCTGTTTTCCTACCTGTATTCCTCCTGTGTGAAGATGGGAATAACAGACGGCTGAAGCACTGTGATTTCCACCAGAGTCGTATTCTCCTTCACGGGCAGCCCGTCATCATAGGCCACCACCACCAGCTGTCAAACACACACACACACACACACACACACACACACACACACACACACACACAAGTGGGTGAATGGCCGCTTGTATCACAGATGCGCTTCTCCAAAGTTCAACGTGCAATTTACCTTCCAAATGTATATTAATGATGCACAAAGACGTATTTTTCTTGCTCTTTAAAAGCACATTATTTGCATGGGAAATGGAGAGCAGGATGAGTCTGTGTCCCACTGGTGCGCTTAATGTTTTTCCTACTTAGTCTTTCTTCTTCGCTTAATTGGGGGGTAACCACTGTTAACCAGACCCAAAGGACTCCTAATGAGGGCCAACCGTCAATATGCCGACATCCTGAATTATGGTGTTTCTTCGCTCTTTTTTGTTGGGAACATTTAACCGATTAGATGACTTCCAGAAAACAGGAAACAACCACTTTGACTTGCTTTTTTTTTTTTTAAAGAAAAAATGTGACCGGAACATTATCAGAACTTTCTTCGCGGAAACACCTCAAGCTGTGCGAGCTAATTAACAACTGTACAATTGTCCTGTTTGTACATCATGTTTGTTCCTTTGAAATTAATACCTTGGACAGTGTTTATCTCAGTCACAATCCAAGAAATTGTACATATTGTTGGATCGGTTCCGTTTGTTTGAGTTATTAAGAGCAAATGAGGTAGAATTAGTCCCCCGAGAGACGTCTTCAGAAGACGCCGAATCCTTGTTGTGGTAATTAAAGCCCAATGAAAAGCTGAAATTAGCATGGCTCCAAGCTCCCTTGAAGAATTCAACTGGGAAGAGGCAGGTCTGAAACTAATCAGCTCCCCCACTTTATGTTTGGTGTACAGGAAATTCAGAACAAGTGCTGTGATAAAACACCTTCATGTATACAAATCTAACATGGAGGCCAGTACAACCTAAAAGTAGTGATCACACGGATGCTGTAACGACTCACTGTGATGTCTCAACCTCCCAGACCTGAAAAAACGATCACCGATCAGGGGTGGGTCAGATAAATCTTCTCCAGCGATGATGACTCTATTGAGCAACAGTCCCCGTGCCAATGTTTACAGTTTGAAGGAATCAATGCGATTGATTGGGAAATACATTAACGGAATCTGCAAACTGCACGAGAGGAGTCACTTCCACATGGTTGTTTAATGCACAGAATGCATTACGGAGATGGAAATAAATCTTCCCTGCAGCGAGTGAATCATCGCTGCTTATTTTGTGATGCTACTATGAATTAAACAAGGATGTAAAAAAGATTTAAAATGGGAATAGTAAAGAAACTGAAAAGTGGCTTTACAAGTTGGATCCTAAAAAATTAATCACCCAAAATGGAGAACAGTGTGTCATTCACAAGGACGCATAAAGTCTATTGCCAAGCACTGACCAAACAAATATGCAGATGTCTTTCCAATGTTTGTCAAGAAGTTTGAGTACAAACTCGAGGAGTGAGTCGGAAAAGTCGCAAGGTTATCGGCTCATTTCACATTCAGGATCGGTGGCAGCGTTGTCCTGCAGGCCATGCTCGGGGAGAAATCAGGTGATCAGGATGTTCATTAGGATTCATACGCGGAGCACTATGAATGTCAGCTGGAAATGTATTGGCTATCCATCAAACAGGCCATCTGATGGATGGACATTGACATTCCTGGAACATCATCCAAAGCAACCCTAAAAATCTCCTACTTTGGAGTCACAAGGACGATATTATGTTGCAGACGTATTTACTCTCACAACTGGCTCAATTCTTGGCGTGACCTTCGTACCGACAACTGAGATAGTTGTGAATTAGAAGATAAACCTTCCGAGTACTTACTCTAAACTTCAGGTTGGGCTCCTCGTTGAGGTTCACCCTGGTGACCACATGTCCCGTCTCTTCTTCTACATCAAATATGCTGGCAGAGTACGGATAGGCCTCCTGGTCCAGCTTATAGCGCACGACACCAGCCGGGGTTCCCTGTGAAGACAGCGAGAGTGTGTTCTTCAGACGTCACACTTTAGTCGGCCTTTGCGGCCACACGATGAGCTGAATTCCCTCTGGAAACATGCCAGATGAGTGGATTTCGTGGCCAGAAGCCTGTAATGAAAGCACAGGGTCATAATGGCTGTGTAATGACTCTGTGTTTAATATCCACAGCAATTACTTTTTGACCCAAATGCCAACTTGACCCAAGTGTCTTTCTGTCCAAATACTTATGAAGGAGTTAAAACACAAACATTGCCGCTCTGGTGAAATGAGGTCCAAGTTTTAATGGTCATGAAGGAACTCCCACGTGTTGCTGGTAATGAGCAGCCACTGGCTAATTGAAGAACGCGTAAAGTTGCATGAATTTTTATGGATTTTTGTGCAACAGTATTTTCTCTGGCTGTGTGGTTTTTTTTTTTGCAGTGTTCTTTAATGAGGGCAAGTTCCAACAGTTCGGGAGACACTAGGCTCTGTATGGAGCTCTGCG
>JASSRZ010000086.1:9563717-9578989 GCA_032164315.1 Malacoctenus gilli | reverse complement strand
ACTTTTTGACCCAAATGCCAACTTGACCCAAGTGTCTTTCTGTCCAAATACTTATGAAGGAGTTAAAACACAAACATCGCCGCTCTGGTGAAATGAGGTCCAAGTTTTAATGGTCATGAAGGAACTCCCACGTGTTGCTGGTAATGAGCAGCCAATGGCTAATTGAAGAACGCGTAAAGTTACATGAATTTTTATGGATTTTTGTGCAACAGTATTTTCTCTGGCTGTGTGGGTTTTTTTTTGCAGTGTTCTTTAATGAGGGCAAGTTCCAACAGTTCGGGAGACACTAGGCTCTGTATGGAGCTCTGCGGAAGAAAGTTTGAGGAAATTAGACCTCCACCTTCAAACCTTTCTCTGAGGAGCAGATTGGAGACTCGTGGCGACTTTTAGTTGGTGACAGCTGGTAATTGCACACCGACTGTCTGATAAAAGGTGGAAATCATGTTTTTTTTGGCCACACTATTATAAAAACTCAAAAATATGTGTCAGGGAAAAGTTAATTCACCTTTTTTAATGAGCTATTGGGATTATAAGACAATGCCAGTCGCAGCAGAGCAACAAAACGTTTGCATTTCCAAAGTATTAAAATATCTTAAAGGATTTGTCAACACAGCATTAAAAAGACAGAAACATATTTGTCACAAATGTTTCTAACAGTGCTTATTAGGCCAACGTTCACAGCAAGATGTAAAAGTATTTGTTTCAGCAGCTTCTTGTAAACACAGCATCGTATAAGTGAAGGTTACATCGAGTGTGCGTTTCTTGCTTGATCCTTACAACTCCATGTTTCATCATAATAATGCAGCTTTCGATGGTTTTCTAGAATAATGAAATGGAACAAAGTTTTTCTTCGCAGCCATGTTGGTCCTAAAACAAGTGAAAAAGCCGAGGTGGAAGTTTCTGACAGGGGAAAAACGACATACTCTTTAAGTAGGGCAACAAGTGTTGTGTTTTTTTTCCAGAAATGTAGGGTAAAAAACACAGCGTCTGAATTCAACCATCACTTCCTCTGAAGTGAGTGAGGTTTTTGTAAACGCTCGGCAGCTGCAAGCTGTTTCAGATCTGTCAGCTTCAGTGTTGCATAACCGCTGATGGTGAGTCAGCAGATCTCGACTGTGAGGAATTCATGAAAGGATTTGTACTTTAAAGGTACATTTTGGATGAGGAGCTTGTACATGACATTTACACCCAGGTATATGTATATATTTATATATCTAAGATGGTATTGAGTGACTTGTTTAAACTCCCTGAGGGCACCTTATAGCTGTATCATGTTGATTTTTGACCCGGGAGAAAGCACTTTGATGCTCTAATCTGAAGTCTGAATGGGTTGAGCTGGTGTCGGGAGACGGCGAGCGCATTATTCACAGGAACAGGAGGCTGTTAAAGAGGCTTACAGGGTGACATCACTGGCGGGAGAGATTTTGCATTGAGATGGAGGAGTAAGAAAAAAACAAACACAAGCTTATAGCTTCTTCAGCAGTCGTGTAAAATGAAGATACTTTTGGGTTTCTTGCCCTTTTTCCATAAATATTTATCCGGTTGGTAAAATTGCAAATTTTACTGGTCGGTTGTTTTCTGTTTCCAATAAAAAAATGAGAGCCATTTTTCACACAGCTGCTGCATTGTAGATGCGCATCCAAACAAAAAAATCTAAATGACTCAGCAAATCCTTGTAAGTTATTCTTTCGCACGCTGCACGATGCCCTCGGTGTGTGCATGTTAGCATCCCTTAAACTCGGGGTTAACTGCGTCAGAATATCTAATGGCTTACAGTGGAGCCCGTCTGAAGGAAGCTAACCATCCCACCCTGACAAGCAGCATAAATCGGCTTTTTTTTCTCCAATGTTGATGTTGAGCATTTAAGTCAAGCTTAGGTGTCAGTAAGTGCTGCGCCTGGATGGGGGAAAAAAAGAGTTCAACAGCTCCGCTGAAAGAAAGAAGTGCAAACACATTTAAAACACACACACACACACAGACAGTGTCTGGAGACAAGCGTCATTATCCTGCATCATTCCTACACGCAATTTGAAGAGCAGGCTGTGAAAAACAGTTTGATTGAACAGCAGCAGCTGGAAATGCTCACCGCGGGGTCAGAGTCATTGGCCATCACCGTGGTTACAATGGTTCCCTTGACAGCATTTGGGGCGACCATGCCTCGGTACACTGACTGGCTGAATGCAGGAGAGAAGTCATTCATGTCCTGGAGAGAGATTTAACACACACACAGTATGGCAGTGTAAACAGCACTCCAAGTGTTTCTTTCGGTGTTTTTTTCCCTCTTCTGGTGAGTCTTCCTCACAAGTGCAGAAATCTTTCACATTTTTTTTTTGGTCATGACAATATTCAGGGGCAAACTGACTTGGTAATGTTTATGCTCTTACTCTGTTTCCTAAATTTTTCTCCCTGCCGCCCCTGAAATCACTCGCGTATGGTCGATTCCTCATAGGTTTGGAAACATCTGGCTTCTGCAGAGGAGAGCATTACTCCACACAAAAACATCACGCAACGCTGGTGAAATAACCCCGCAGTCCATAACCATGATGCTCATGGTGGGCTATAAACTCCTTTGTTCTACATTGACTAAAATTCAAACTAATATTAATTCGTCTCTGGAGCAGAATAAAGCGCAGAGTAGGATAAAATGGACAATCAAAAGAGCTGTGGGATCTTTTCTAAATCCCAGTGGGCGTCGGCAGTGCCAGAAATCGTCAGTGAGTGTGAAAGTAAGGACACGGCGGCACAACGGTGGTTTTAAAATTCCCATAGGCTGTTGATAATGATGAGTTTTTAAGATCACAGCTGTCAAATGGAGACAAAGGAGTGCAATTTCAAACAAAGACCCCAAAATAGGACCAGGATTGGCAGCTAAATTCTGAAAATCGTTAAAAATGATAAAAAATGATGCGTTTTGTGTATCAAAGAAAATCTGCAGCATTCGTATGAAAACATGTGGAAGGCTAGAAAGTTTCAATATCCCAACAGAGTCAGTGAACACTGGACTCTCATTTTAGCAGCACGGTATTGAATCCTGCTCTTCATATTTTAGTTCTAGGTAGTTTAATGTCAAACAGACAGGTTTCGAGTGGATTTAAACTCCGTCCTTTGTCCAAATACAAAAAGAAATGCTGTTGGGAATGAAAAGCAAAAAACGATGGCCTCACTTATCAGTCTAATAAGCTCAGATAAAGGTGTCATCTCTGACTGGCCCCCACACACTCAGAGGTTGCGAAAGAACTCGTATTCAGTGCTTCAATAAAGGTACAGATTCTTGTCGGAAAGGGAACCTTGCTGAAAGTACTTTAGTCCAAGCAACGTAAGTGGTCGAAGGCCATAAATGCACAGTGTCCTGCGCTTCCTTTATCCGGATGGATTCCCATTTTGCTGGCCCGCTGTTTACTCCTCACAAACTTGGAACACGTGGTGCCCACGCCGAACACGTTTAACTCCCCTTTATCCGGGTAAGTCGAAGCCAGTTTTGTAAATATAAGTGGAAAACCCAGTAGGAAGGCAAAAGCAAAGGAGTATTGTACACATACCTTTTGAAATATCCTCCTAATTACAGTAACTGAGTACTTTGTTCCCAGTTTTGCACACACCCACCAGTATTCTGACAGTAACGGAGGCCAGTCCAGGCGGCATGGTCCCCCTCACGTCGGCGGCCTCCACCGTGAACGTGTACGTGGGTTCCGAGTCGGTCAGGGCTTCGTAGTCCAGAACCTTGCGCACCGACAGCTCCCCCGTCGCCGGGTGGATGTCGAACAAGCGGGTGGTCTCCCGGTCCGAGCCTTCGCTTCTGATTCGATATGTGAGGTTGGAGCCGAGGTCGGCGTCTATCGCCTGCAGGAGCCAGGAGAGGAGCCAGTCAGAAAAAATTGTTGGAAAGAGTAATATCATGAATCCATTTTTAATATTCGCCCGAAGGAACGGAATCTACATGTTCTGCAGCGAGCAACACAATGTAGCGCTTTCATTTTGACTGCTGTGAGCTGCTGAGTCTGAAGTGCCTGCAGGAGCAACCTTTAAAATCCAGCTGATGGTCCATATCTTCTTTTGCCTTTTCTAAGTATTTTACAGCAAAGCCTGAGGGAATATCTGTTTCTCAGCTTCTACAACTCACAGCGTGTCTGCAAGTGTTGTCAAATTGTAACTTTTACTTTGGAAGACTTCTAAATGCAAAGTAATATTAAACCAATTTTGTACTTCAAAGGAAGATGGAGAGAAATGACTAAGTAAGACTGTCGAGTCTGTCATGTACCGGCCTCAGTGATCAAATGTATAACTCGAAGGCCTTTTATCAGCTTTAAACATCCCTCTTCGTTTGCCCTGTTTTGTTATTTGACTGTGTTATCAAGATTATTTCAATACGCTCCTGTGTAAAATGCCAGGTTCAGACGAGAGTCGATTGAAAGAATCCTGCTTTGAAAGAGACCATTTTCTCTCAGAAACTTTCCCATCACCACTCCATCCAATACGCACCATTTTTGACAGTTTTCTACTGGTGTCTGTTCAGCTTCGCTCTACACGGCTCAGGTTGTTTTTCACTGCAATTTCATCCCATTTCAGCACCTCCAGAGGCAAAAGTGCCAAACACTATGATACCTTCTCTGGCTTGTTTGTGTTTATTCTTATTTCATGTCATCTTCTCGACAGACGGAAGTTGGAGCACTCGCCTTAAGTTGTAGGATGACGGTGTCTTTCGGGGTGTTCTCTGGTAGATTTACGTTGTAGGTTTGTTGGGTGAACTTCGGACTGTTGTCGTCCACGTCCAGAACAGTGATGGAGAGCGTTAACCTGGATCGGCGAGGGTCCACTGCGCCGTCCCACGCCTCAACGATTAGAAAGTAATGACCTTTGACCTTTGGGACAATAAAAGTTTCATGATCAAACACCACAGCCGCAAAAACAACCTTCACATTTATTGTGTGAGCCTGGCCTGTATGAGCAGCTATCAGCTTTGTGTCCGACAAAGGTCGACAATCATGTGGAACAGATCCGTGACCTCCCTCCTGACCTCTCTGTCCAGCGGCACTGCAGTTCGGATCGCTCCGGTGGCGTTGATGGAAAACAACCTCTGGTGATTGACAAGGCGATAATGAACCTCACCGCTTGCTCCCAGATCAGGATCCGTAGCCTAAAACCGGCAAACACAAAAACAGGCAGACACGTACAATAAGTAATAAGATTAGACAGGAAGCAGACGTCGTCTACTGGTTTTCATTGACCATCAATGATCAATCGATGCATGTTCTCCTGATCATGTCATTGATTGTTTATTTTCCAGCTGATGAGGTGTTTTTAGAAATAGGACAATCTGCTGTTAGTCAACCAGCACAGCATTAGGATTGATGGAAATGTGACCATTCAAAGACCGTCAGTTTCGCTCCGTCGTTCAAACTTTGCTCGCTCTCATTTCTACCACCAAAAAGTGTTCTTTTGGCCGCTTATTGCAACTTGTCTCTAAGAAATTAAGCCCACTCTCCACTCTCAGTGATAATTGGAATGTTGCCGAGTTAATGAGACAGTGGTTTCAATTTTCACTTGTAAAAGTGTTGAGAGGAAAGAAAGAAGAAAATGTCCTCCTTTCCGCCATTGCTCCGGTGCATGTGTTCCACATTGCAGTCTCTGTTCCTGCCCCTCATCACCTCTTTCAACTCATAAAATAAGGTGGTGAGAAGGTGACAAATTGCAGGCTGATGTTACTCTCAGCCTGTCTGAGGGATCGTCCCGTCCAATCAGCATTTGGACGCCATTAAATAAGATGAAACCAGAGCGGCCGGGTGCAGCACAGAGGAAATATTAACACAGTTTGTCTGCATGCGAGGGTGTGTTTGAGTGTGTGTGGGGGGGTACGTTTTGCTTACAAAGCTGTTAAGCTCATGTGTGAGCCCCCTAAAGAAAAGCGTAATATGGGAGTTGGTGGCAGTTTTTAAAAGTAATTGCTTCATACTTGTTCATCACAGTAAGGAAAGCATGTGTGCTCGTGTGTTTGTGCGTCTGTGTGGACTCATTTGAGCGCTGCACTTTGGGAGGACATGAAGCCGTTTAGCCGCCACTCACTTACTGACACAGCTATTTTGGAGCGAGGGCTTGATTTGGACTTCAACAGTGTAACAATAAGAATGATGTGTTGCTCAATCAGATGGAAAACGCTCAGGAAATATACCCGAGATTAATTTAGGTGGAGGCAAATTGTGGCCGAGCTTTTGGAGAAACATGAGGACGCTGGCATCCTCACGATGTGTATTTAGCTGGTTCTGGATCAGCAATTTTTGGTTGATAACAGACACTTAGATTCACAGACGACCATTCAAAGTTCAGGTTTGTGTAGCATTCATAAAGTCTGACGCAGGATTTAAATAAACTCAGTTTAGTATTTAAAAAAAAAATTGAGAGTTGAAATATTGGGGTGATGAGACAGGGATAGAGAGACATGTCCTGTTATTTTAAATGTTGGAAATTAAATTAAAACCAACCGAAATCACTCAGACAAAACATCAAAAGTTTCTCTGCAAATTATTGGTTTCACTTCGCAGTGTTTCTTGAACTCCGAATGTAAAAGTTTGAATCCACTTTCCAACGTTGACAGATGAAAGTTGATCTAACCCTCATTACCTAATTCATATTCATGTTTCAGTCTCTTTGCTGTGCTTCTGTCACTGCTTGCCTTCACAGTGACCCATTTCTTTCTGTTTGCCCAATTTCGGGTCATTAAAGTTTCATCATATCCCACACAGTGGCTATTACAATTAGTGGAAATTAGACTCTGTCTCGCCAGCGTTATAGAGACTCTAAGAGAGAGAAATGAAGTCTTCTTGATGTGATTTGAGTTCGGTGATTCATTGCTATCCGAGGGTGAAACTGTGTTATAGATTTAATGGAGCATCCAGCTTCTGAGTGATTATCTTGGGTTGTTTGGAGAAGAGCGAGAACAAATGAAACGCGGACAATAAGACGGAGAGCCAAAGAGGCATTTGCAAGGAGAGAAAACATTTTGAGAATCCAGGCGTGTAGAGAAGGATGCCACGGTCTCACACCATGTTTGTGGATTTGTGACTAAATGGCAGAGGCAATGACATAAATCCCAAGATGACAAAAACTTGGTGATTGGAAATGTTAGCATTCCAATTGGGAAGAAGACTCTCTACAAGTTATGATGGTTGATAATACACATGGTTTGAAGCGGTAACGACAAGGAGGCCGAGCCAGAATAAACCAGCTGACATTAACTGCACGCATGCAAACAGCAGCTGACAGGACTCGTGTTGTTAAGTTAGCGTTCAGTGAGGTTGCTAATGTTTCACAGGTGTTGTGGGTACCAACTGATATCAATCTCACAGTCAAATGTCTTCTCGCCAGCTGTCAGGAGAGCTCTGTACGCTCTGCATTTTGGCACACTCCTCTTGCAGTGAGCAGGAGTCAAGTGAAATAGTCACAAAGGCGCTCCCCACTGAAAGCAGCACGAATTGTCTGAGAGTGAGGTCGCCGTGGGGTTCCAACTGGGGAAAACTGGATTAAATCCCAGAGTGAGATTAAGGCTCCATGTTAAACAATGATGACTGTAGTTCCTGGAATGAAGTGTGTGTCTGTGCGACTTCCTCTTCGCCTTCATCCCCGCCGCCTCTCCTCCCCCTCCCTCATGTCTCACCCCCCCCTCTCTCCTGCTCTCTCTCTCTCTCTCTCACTCTCTCTCTCCCGCTCTCTCTCTCTCTCCCGATCTCTCTCTCACTGTCTCTCTCTCTCCCCTCTCTGACTGTGCTCTCTCTGCATAATTACATTGCCAGACAGTTAAAAGCCAGCAACACAATAGAATTAATGTCTCAGCTGTGCTTTTTTCAACACGCGCCGACAAAAACAGCTGCCTGAATCCTGAAATATTCACTGAGTCTCTCCACCCGCTCTCACCCGCTCTGCTCCACCCTTTAATGTAGGAGAGCGTCTTTCTTTCTCTGTTTCTGCTCGTGTTCCTTCTTTTCCCTTGTAAATATTTTTGCAATTCTACCTCTTTCTTGATTCCTGCATGTAGTGAGAAAAAAACAACATGCAAATAAAACCTCATTACAGAGATTTTTATTAGTCCCTCACAGTATTTCATCTGCAGCTCCAACACAACCACATTGTCAGGCATTGTAACTGTGTGGGGTCTTTTGTAAGTGGGTTACCCAGAACTGGGAGACCTGCTCTTGGATGTGAGAGTTGAATGTTGGGAGTTCAGCGTGCAGACACACAAGGTGCTTTCCTGCAAGCGAAACGAGTCCACCGACTTCCTAAACAAATGCAAATGTCTGGAGACCTGCCTTACGTTTTGTGTTTTCTTTGTTTAGTGAAGTGATTTCTCAACAATAGGTCAGGAAATAACTCTACGACACTGGCAGTAATAAACTGAATGGCAATAATGAACCAATGTATTTCAGCCACCGAGAACAGTTTATTTTTTTCTCAGGCTTTCCTCTAATCAGCAGCAATTCAAAGCGCTATCAGCGCGAGTGTACGCTGGAGGCAGGCCGATCAATACGGCCGACTTTTCTAAAAACTTTTCCTTTCAGAAACGCTTGTTTGTGAATCAATTTAAACATGCTGCAGAGAAATAACAAGCTGGGTTTGCACAGCACAGTCCCGCCGAAGTTACCAACCGAGCTGTATTAACGTGCAATTACAACTGCAGCAGGTGAGTTCACTCATTCAGTCCCATCGCTCAGACGGAAGCCGCGGATGTCAGGGAAAGAAACTGACTCCAGCATGACCCTGCGGCTCGGCTGTGAAACCACACTGGTCAGCAGGGGTGTACCAAATTACTTTAAGTTCAGGGGCCACATGCAGCCAAACTCAAATTCCAGGACTATGATGTGATAAAGTGCCCCCCCCCAGGCTCAGCCTTGTCAACATCACAGAAAATGTAATTTCGTATGAAGAACTTCAAAGGTTTTAGCTTTTATTTGCCACCAAATAATGCTCAAACCGCCCATTCCCATGCCCCCCCCCCAATAAAACTCAACAGTACTAATGATGTGTGCATTATGGAAAGGGTAATATAATAGATGTATACCAGACACTTAAAGATAGTACTCACTCGGATGAATGAAAATTGCTTGGCTGGAACATGACCAGAAAAAGTTTTTTAGTTTGCCTCCGCTTTGGGGAGCCAACTGTACATTAGTGTCCCTCCCACGTCCCCACCCGAGTGGTCCCATTCAGTTTGTAGATTTTACATCGTGATGAGGTCACGAAACCAAACGCTCCTTATTAGTCTTGAAAAAAGGCACCAGACGCTTGGTAAAACTCCACATATTTTTAGTTTCAATCAAATAGAACAGAATACAGGTCCACACCAGTGCCTTTAAACTGTGACGTTGTTAAATTAAGACTTTTTACTGAGTTTCCAATGTGTAAAAATATGCCTTGCTTTCTACTTGATACACAGTAAAGATAAAAATGTCTGTCCACAACAGATAAGCTCTTTACAACCATAGGCTGCTGCTTCCTGCTCTTCAAGCCTTCCCTGTGATTCCCCTGCTTGTGTATTTTCTGTATACCGTAGGTCTGATTTCCTGTTTTCTCTTCTCTCTGTTTTCCAAACTTCTCCAGCTTCTAGCTTGACCCCTTCATAATATTCAGGATCCATATTAAAGTCATTTTTGCTGAAGCTCGAAGCTGTTAGGTTGAAGCTGTGCAGTTTACCTACTTCGATTGAGGCTTATTCATTTATAACAAATAGCTGCAGAAGCGTGAAGATGGTTCTTGAAAGAGTTTATAATTCATGGCTACTGTAAAAGTGAAGCGAGCCTGGGGGTAGGAGACCCTCTTCAATGGTCGCCAGTAATCACAGAGAGGGCTTAAATCCACCCTGAGGTTGTCAAATTTAGATTTACACACTGCTTCAAATGGACAAAAATGTTTTTTTTTTTATTTTAAAGGACTTTGCTTTATAACTGGTGAGAGTGGAGGTTCGGCTTCTGTTTGAGGGACTTGGATGTGTGGTGGGGGGTCCTTAGCCCTCGTCAGAAGCAATCTGTGAAACTTTGGGGGCAACAAAGGTTGGAAACCGCTGCTCTAGTGGCTTCCCCTTGAACTAATCAGTGACGCAGTCGTTCATATTTTTGGAGACTCAAAAGAGCTCTTTCCTATTTCTAATACATTTTTCCTAATATATAACAGAAAACACGTCCTCACCTCATGAAAGTCAGATTGAGAATTCAGCCGTACTCCCTCAGCTCTGTCGTCCCCCCCTTCTTCTCTCCTTCCACCTCTCTTGCCTCTCCCCAGCGTCTCCCATTTCTCTCTGCCACCCAAGCATATCTCACTTCCCCCTCCCGTCCCTCGCCGACATCCGCGAACCAAGGTCAGCTCGATTCGTTCTTCTAGAAATCTGTTTAATACCTACAGGTACGGACCCTGGTTTGGAATGAGGCCCAGAGTCGTGCCTCGCTCGGCCTGCTGAGGGATCACGCAGTCTGCTCCGGGTTGGAATTTGTCCAAGAGTCCTTGCAAGAGAGCAAGTTCAGGATTGGAATACTTTCAAGTGCCCTCTCTCCAGATGAGGGTGGGCTTTTGGATGTTTAATTTGGAAGTCGCCCAAAAGCTTTGAGTGAGGGTTGAAATGTGGAGCGAAATGTCGTCTTTACAGATCAGGGTGGATTCACTGAAATAGCGCCTAATGGTCCAGATAAAAAGAAAAGCGTTCAACTCCAAAGTTCGAAACCTGTTTGGAGTATGACTTCTTCAAACCCTCGCGTGCACGGGTCATGTTTTTATCTCAGGAGCCGTCCTGGTGTTGAACCACAGACGCATCATTAACATTTAGAACCTTGCAAAGTGTCAGGCTGATCAAAGACCCCCTGACACTGGTGTATAAAGGCTATGAATTAAGCTCGGTGCAAATCCAAGCAAGCATGCAACCGAGGGAGCATCTTTAAAGATCAGAGCATATCAAAGTGTCAGATTTACCCGTGGCCCCCGTCGGGGGAATACATAAGTCAGTTGTTAGGTCTGGAGGAGGTCCAGGAAGTCTTTGTGGCGAGAGGAGAGCAGGGTTGCTGATGTAGGTGAAAATGTATCCCACTCGTTTTCATTTCCGCTTCGTTTCATTTCTGCACATTCACCTCCGATTTAGATGTATTGTTGGCCGTGCTGCATATGGTTTTACCTCTTTTCTGTCCCTATTTACAGCTTTTTCCTGGCTGACGGGTAGACAAACAAAGAGTTTATCTTGGAATTACGCTCAACATGACCCATTTTTCTTGGCTCTGAAACCCCCGAAAAACCATGTGAAAATACTCGCCCAAAACACCCGATTTTGTACTCCAGGTGAGCACTGGTTCAATTATTTTGCTGCTTTAGTTGCATAAAATTTATATCTTCACTCGAACACAGATGTCATTGGAGTAAACAGCCATTAGAATCGTGCTTTCAGTTCGTTCAAACATCCAGACAATACCAAACCCTAATATTTCATCATTATGTTTTTGAATTGTATTTAAAAGGCAAAAAAAACAAAAATCAAGATTTGATGAAATAATTTCTTATCAGCGGTTCCCTGATGGTGACCTTTACCCAGGAAGATATGCAGGTCGTTTCAAGGAAGCTGCAGTTCCAAAATCAAAGGGAAGCATTGAACCACAACATTGTCATAGAGCCCTTGCACACAGCCAGTACCAATGCTCACAGCCCGTCCACCTGCTGTGTGCACACAGCGTCCTCTGAGCATAATAACACACAGTCCTAATTACAAAGCTACCTTGGTTTACAGAATTGTGTTAGTGATCTTTGGTCCCCATCCTAAAAGATTATAAGAGCTGAATTTAATTAGCCTCCCTGTAACTTTGTGCACGCCGTCAGCGCGCGTGTCTCTTGGTGTGTATTGCATCACTCATGTGTTGGACTCATTAGTCTATTTGCACAGTCGCACTGCAGGGACGCCGCGTCCCGTCTGGGAGCGAAAACTCGAGCCCCCCCATGGTGTGAATTATTACATTTGAATGTGACAAAGGTTAAAGACAATGAAATGAAGATGATTCCTGAAAGTCACAAATGGGGCTGTGAAGTAATTACATGTCTCTAATGGCGTTGGCCTCGAATAGGGATCGTGGCAAACGAGGCTGAGAGCCAGATCTGATGATGGGTAGTGCAATATTGAGAGAGCTGTGTAACCAGTTGTGAAAGCGCCCATGTGTACCTCCAGAGAAATAACACAGACGAGTAATCTTTCAGTTACCATGCTCTCAATGTGTGTTTTATGTTTGTTTATGAGTTGTAATTAAAAATAAGGATTAGGGGAGAGGAGAAGTTGTGTACATAAATACACCATCGTGCAAGTTGCGTTCGGCAGTTGGATAAATAAAGTGGGAGAAAAGTCACCTCAGTGTGTGTGTGTGCGCTTGCCTTGGAGTGTGTATTGATTCTCGCATGCGTCTTCCTACCTTGACTTGTCCGACGTAGGCGTGATCCTGCTCCTCTGTGACAGTGAGGTTCACTGGCAGTGAGGAATTGAACTGCGGGTCATTATCATTAACGTCGGTCACCACAATGTTCACCGTGGCAGTGGAGGTCTACAGAAACACACACGCACAAACACACACACGGAACTTTGTGTTGTTATTTCGCTTGGTTCAGAGTTGGAGGGTTTTGGTAGGAAGCAGGCACATAATGAACGGGAGGTTTTATTCCTTTGCTTGCTTTCTCCGGCTCTTTGCTCATGTTGATTATCAAACTGCTGGCACTGGCAGCCCCCTTTATTTCTGCTTTTAACAACTTCTCTTGAACAAAAAGCGAACAAAAAATGCATCACTTTTGGCCCACTTAGTGTTTCCTAACTGTGTTAAAAGGTGTGTGTGTGTATTAACCCTTTAATGGTCAACTCTTTCGTTGCGAAAATAAACCGGACCTTTAAATGATTCTGTTTGTTGGACATTCCCAGTTAAAGTCAGTGTGCTTTCAGAGCAGAGTGACCACACTGCCCAAGCTTACAAGCTAAGTGGAACATTGATTGTATTTAGGATTTCACAATAAAAGGTACCTTATGATTGGTATGAGAATAAGAATGTTGTCGGTGGCGAGGAAGTTAAAGGCTTTTACTCTGAAAGTGTAGCTGTCATACCTGTTGCACTCATGGTTATACACGAAAGATTCAGAAACAAATCAAGCCAAGTAACAGTAAGAGTGGCCGTTGCGAGGGAATAAATATAGTCTAAATATGGATCTTCCCGTGTTGCTTCTGTTTTTGGGATCTTTAACATGGTTCAAGCTGCTTGACTGCACAGTCCCTGTGCTCTTTAATGGTTGGTCGGAACGGGCGAATGGCATTTACAATGCAGCCACAGAAATCTCACTCGGCTCTTATTCAGGCCGGCGAGCGTTAGGATATGAATAACTAAGAAAAAGTGTGAGCATTACTTAAGAAGGATAGCCAAAGGTCAAACAGAAGTGTTCAGACTGACTCCAGCCAGCAGCTCCGTGGGGAGAAAAATCACAGCCAGCTCATTTAAATGGGACGTCTGTTTTCGGTTCAGTATTGAGCAAAAGCAGCAACAAAAAAGAGAGCAAAACTTGATTAACTTTTCGTTAAAGAAAGAAAAACAACTGGGAGTGGAACTGATAAACTTGTCAGTCAGTCAGGAGATCTGATTAGAGCGAACAAATTCAATGAATCTGACTGATTTGGTGACTTGTTTCACGATAAATGTCACCACGTGAGGGCAGGTCAGCGAGGAGGTGCTACGAGGTCACCAATTCCCTAATTTGACTTTCATGACAGAGAGAGACAGAGAGAGGAGGGGGAGGGGGGTTGAAGAGGGAGGAAGGAGGGCCAAGATTTGGTAAATACGGGAATCGGGAGGCAAAATGAGGGTGAGCGAAGCGATTCACAACAGCATGACGCAAAGACAAAAGCAGCATGCGCGGGCGGGCGTGCGTGCGTGGGTGAGCCACAATCAAAGGGGTGACAACGGAGTATTGAGGTTGGCAGGGCACATGGTGATGCAAGTAAATTGAGGTTAAGAGCGCACACTTGACAAAACAGTTTATCTGAATGCCAATATATGTAAAGGAGAACGAGCTGTGATGTAATGAAAAGGCAGGCCGACGGCAACACTGGCTCACACTCGCGCAGGCAGACACAAAGGGAAGACATGGAGTCAGCACCCCCTTTTTTTGGAAGGGGGGAGGAGGAGGGGGGGGCTGAGCACATCACTCATCCATCGCTGCAGCTCCACGTCAGAGTTAATCATCAGCCTGATACTGTGGCCAGCTGCCAACTATTAAAAAAGGCACTGCTCTTGAGATAACATGTTTCAAGCCTTTGCCTGTATTAGCTTAAGGTGGATATCTGGTCCCCTCTGCTGATAACTCTTTATTCCACACATAGAAAGGTTGTGGGCTGACGGGAGCGTTTTCCGCCGGGCTGTCGGTTGAGCTTCCATCGTCCCAAAGCGTACACATGAGGACAATCGGTGCCTCTAAACTGTCCTCAGCTGGACACGTGTGGGAAGTGCTTGTTCGCCCTGTGATGAACTGACCACCTGTCCACCGTCCTGCCCTCACCCCGTTTCTGTCCGTGACTTGTTCCAACCCTCCGATGGATGGGAAAATAGGAATTTTGGTGGAGTGAAGAACAGCTGAAAATTTAGTCCTTTTTAGGCTGATAAATTGGCAGAAGGCACGAGAATGTGCATAAAAATATGCATATATTTGAGGTCTATTTTTAAAGAGTTAAGTCCTGGGTGGGATTGAATGGGCCTGGGGCTGAATGCCACACAGAGATGTTGGAAAGAGATGTGACGAGACCCGGCATATTGTTGGTTTTTGCTCTTTTCATGGGATTTGTCGGGATTTACAGACATTTTTTTAAAAAAGAAAAAAAATCCAGCCTCGATGTTTAACTCACAGGCGAGAGACATTTTTACATTCATTAATGTAGCATTTCTAATTCATGATTATGCTAATGATAGAAGCTGGCTCATTTACCGATGGTGCTGTGATACAGTGCACGTGCACTCCGCTTTCACACACTGCGCTGCACAAAAGTTTGCATCCTCCGACACGCGTCGTTTTTACAGTAGAGTCGGTTTACTGCACCAACTTGTAGGGTCCTCAATCTGTGGCAGTATGATGGATTCACTGGCCAAATAGCCAATTAGGCACTTTGTAGTCTGACAGTCTCACAACAGGACATTTAATAATATGGGGAGCAAACGGGTGTGTGTTTAGGTGTGTGTGTGTGTGTGTGTGTGTGTGTGTGTGTGTGTGTGTGTGTGTGTGTGTGTGTGTGTGTGTGTGTG
>JASSRZ010000086.1:9548001-9560872 GCA_032164315.1 Malacoctenus gilli | reverse complement strand
GTGTGTGTGTGTGTGTGTGTGTGTGTGTGTGTGTGTGTGTGTGTGTGTGTGTGTGTGTGTGTGAGAGAGAGAGAGACCAAATGGGAGGTTTGCCTTCAAAAGAAAAAAGGAGCAAAGTGTGAAGCAAAGGGAAGGAGGGAGAGAAAGTGACTTTGCTGACCTGTGATCAGTAAGGTAATGGAGAGACTAAGCAAGGACACAAACTCCTTTGTTCTCTCAGAAATAGCTCCTGGAGTAGAGTGAATGCATCCAAAATAGGAAGTTTATTGCCACTTAAGTGTTTGTATTCATTTATTCAAGTTTTCCACACGAAGGGCGGAGAAGGCAGGGCTGAAAGCGCGCTGTAATAAGGGTGGGGAAGATTCAGGGCAGTTCCAGTGGCAAACATTTCTCGACTGACTCCCTTCCATTGGTAAGACTGTGCTCATATAAAGTGCCATAAGCAGTTTGGTAACAAGTGAAAAGGGTTTTGTCCTTCTGCACTTTGGACAAACATTGAGAGGAGACTCTGAAGGTCGGATGTACAGTTTTGGAAACTTTGGGATCATTGGTCACTTGGAGGACCCCCCCCCCCCGGTCTGGTCGACTAAACCTCTGTTCTGCTGAAGCATTCTGCCGGGTTTCTGGGTTTCTTACCCCGTCCGGGTGTCCGTCTGAGGCTGTGACCACCAGGGCATAATAATCCACCGACTCCCTGTCCAGAGGATTGTCCAGGACCAGATACCCTGAACTGCAGAGAGGAAACACATAGATGTCCGGTTAACCCTGCAAGCTTGGAAAGCCATCGGAAACCAGACCGATCAGTCGCTTGCTGCTGTTGTGTATACTTTGGTTTATAAATCCCAAAAAGGAGGAAAGTCCAAGAAGCTTTGGCGGGTTCTTGATCGCCACCCACTGATCCCCGAAGCCATTTTATAGTCGTTGCTGTAATACTCCGAACATGGAGACTGTCTTGTTCCCTCCCTTGTTTATGCACAAATTTGGAAATAACTTCTCACACAGTTGCACTGCATAAAAAGCCCGGACACCCACGAGTGTGTCCCCCCCCCCCTCGATTATGGGCACTTTGGTAATGCAGATGGCTTGTAATGTCTATCAGCTCACCCACAGTGACATTAAGAAATGCCCTCTTGGGTGTTTTTGCTGTAATGGCTCAGGCAGTAATGCGTCATTAAACACGGTTTTCTAAGGAACGGTGAGTCTTTCCCCAGAATTTAAAGTTCATATACAATATGAAAATGACGGCGTTCTCTCTGGGGCGAATGCTGCCCACACAACCAACACAAGCGACATTAGACTTCACTTCTCGATCGTGTAATTCAGTGTTTTCCAGCACAGATTTACAAGGATAAAACATGTAAACTTACTCATAAAGATTTGCTGTCCAGTCGAATGACTGAAGCGTGACGAATGGAGACCCGAAAGCTGCTAAATTCTTAAAAACTGAGAATGTAGCCGGTCAATTCCACCAATGGAAAAAAAAATCCAAGCTCATCCACAGTTTGTCATTGAAACAATCCATAACTAGAAAGAAATCTGGCCAGCAGTAAAGAGAAATGCCGAATTTTGGAGCAAATGATGCGCGTTTCAATGAAAACGTTCTGTGAAGTATCGACATTTGCAGCCTGTCTGCAACTTGATCCCCAATTGATCCTTATGTTTTTTTTTTCCCAAGCAAAGGCTGAAAAAGTGATTGAAGCGTTTTTAATTATAGTGATGTAAGTAAACGTTGAAAAAGCATCAGTTTAAACAGCTACCGACAGGGTGAAGAGTGTGGCTTGCACGCATGCTGATGTGCAGCTCAGAAGCGACCCATGAGTGTGCAGCAATGCACGCAGACTCACGAACAACATGTTTGAATGCTGGGTGCAACCAGCATAACTAATGAAAGTAAGAACAAGCTGAAACCTGTGGTGATGAACGTGCTCACTCTCCGCTTGTATTCTGAAGCATCGCCGGCACCTCTTTGGATTGGAGTCCTCCGAAATGTTTGGCCATTATTGTGTGAAAATCTTTGCAGCCACCTTGCAAACTGGGCCAGGAGCAGACTCAGATGCTCTCCTGGTGCATTGGAATATTTTACCTCGGCCAAATTCTACACAAAAGGCGAAACCAGTCCATCGCCTTCCAAATACGAGCTGCACGGCGTGTTGCGCTGCAGCGGTGGGTAAAAGGAGCCTGGCGTGGCCTTGTGGTGCACAAACACTGGCGAGGCGCTGAAATGTTAGAGGAGTTTCTAATGTCCAAAATAATCCAACAAGAATTCCTTGAAAGCACAAGTCAAGGCCCTCTAGTTCATTTTGATCTGCACCATCATATATTTCTCTGCAGTGGTTTAACTTTCATTTTCTGCTTTCTCACACTTATTTGTCTGTCTTGTGTCGTCCTTTTTTTCCATTCGGTCAACATTTCCTGCACTGTCCTTGTCCTGCACTGTGACTGAACCTTCACTCTCTCCTTCCTTCATTCCATCTCGTCTGCTAATAGTTTGACTCCTCTTCCTGCTGTCCTTCATACTTTTCATTGCTTCGTTCTCTCTATTCTCCCCTCGAGATATGCAGATAGAATGTTAACCCGGCATTGGAAATGCATTTTTAATGAGCAATAAATGCATAAATACAACAGAATCTCAAGAGAGAAAGAGTGTGTGTGTGTGTGTGTGCGCGCGCGTGTGTGTGTGTGTGTGTGTGTGTGTGTGTGTGTGTGTGTGGGTGCGTGTGCGTGTATGTGTCCCTTGTTTCGACAAAGTCTTCTCATTGTTGAGGAAGCTGTATATGTTTTTCACATTTTTCCTGAATTGTTGGACTGATTTCAAACTGCAGTCTCACACAGACATCCACACATCTTTCCATATGAATTAAAGTGCGCTCTCACAGTTATTTCAGACACAATACAGATACAGTCGAGTGTAGTGTGTTGATAATTGTGGTGGGATTGAATATGAAGCTGAAAATGGTTGGTTTACCCTGTGATGGAAGAGTTTGGGACACACTTACTTCTGCTGGAAGGCAAAATGTCCATGTTTGTCCCCTCTTTGAATTTTGTAGGTGATGGCGTCCCTCTCTCGATCCACCGCCTGAATGACGAGAGACACACACATCCAAAGGCTTTCGTCAGAAACGAGGTCCATTTCAGCCCTCAGTTGTTGCTTCGAGCAAACTTCTGCATTCACCCGCTCAAGAAGTCTTTTCACGGTATCCATGAAGTCTGAGATGCAAAGCTGGCTGTCTAGTCTGAGCCACAAACTACGAGTGGACATTTAAAACATCCACTGAGGTTGTAAATATGAAAAATGAAAAAGGTTGCAAAGGGAAAGAAAAGGATTTACTGGAATTGGAGTTTACATCTGGAAACCTGATGGCAGCTGCTGATGAGGAGGAAGCTGCCCCACTATAGTGTTAAGGGACTGTGGAGGTAACGGCTAACAAAGAGAACGTCGATAACTATGTTTGTGGTGAGTGCGTGTGCGTGTGTGTGTGTGTGTGTGTGTGTGTGTGTGTGTGTGTGTGTGTGTGTGTGTGTGTGTGTGTTTACAGTACTCAGCTTGTGTATACCTGCAGATTAAGCAGTGTTGCTCCAGTCCTCATAGCCTCACTGATCTCCAGGCTGTATTGTTGCCGGGGAAAACGAGGAGGGCTCTGGTTGTTTGGGGGCAGAACTTCAATATAGACTGTAGTAATGGATGACCTGAACAAACAGAGAAGAAGAGAGGCAGAAAGAGAGATTGGGTGAGAAGATAAAAGAGAATGGGGGGGAAGGAAGTAGGACGGACAGGGAGTGTACAAAGACGGATGAAGAGAGAACCTGCACAACAGAAGCAGATAAACAGCAGCGGCAGTGGATGAATGTCAGAGAGGAGATGATAAGAAGAAGGAAAGGATAGATGTGTGAGGATAGTGAGGAGGGAAAACAGCAGAGTCGGGGAGGGGGAATGGCCCATTATTAAAGTCAAAAGTGCCTTGGCACTCCTTTTTTTCCTCCCTCTCTTTGCACTTCATGCTGTGTTTAACTAATCAATGGCAGTGTAAAGTCAGCAACAGTGTGAGTGACAAAGAGAGACTAGATAGTGCCCCCGCTGCTGGGCTCTCACAAAAGCTTGTTTGCAGGGCTGCGGGTTTCTATTGTGCACTCTGACAAACTTACCCCGCTGTCTCAATAATGCATCCGTGCAGAAAATAGCAACGAAAAACTCCTTCTTGGGGTCAATTACTTTGATGGAAATATGTCTGCCCAAAGTGGCGGGCCGTCGCAGCGGTGACTGCTGTCTCGTCGCAGCCAGAAGAGCCGGATTGGAGTCCGAGTCTATTTGTCCGTGTTGATTTTGTGTGTTCGACTTGAGCTTTCGTGGACACAGACTTCAGTGCGCAATCTGAGGCAGCGGGATGGAGTCTTTAAGGGGGGGGGGGGTGGCTGCACTGAAGTTTATCAATAAAACACTTTCTAGACAGTTGCGGAGATGCATAATATTGCTCAGAGCTTTTAATCTGAAGGCTTCTGCCGAGGTGTTTTGATGGGAGTGGGTTTGTCCACCAGATTTGGCTTCACTGTAAAGTTGTGACAAATTACTTTATCCAAACTGACCTGAAACAGGGTTGAAAGTTTTCTAATTCACCTTTTTCTTTAATATATTAGATGTGGAATATATTCTAAATTGTTCAGAGTTTTTTAAAGAACACCCCCAACAAAAAGAGTTTCAATTTGATTTATTTCAAGGCTCAGATAAACTCTTTAGGATAAAGGTGCCCCAAGAGGGGGAAAAAACCCAAAGCAACTCCCACCATCAAATTTCACCAAATTTGCTTTTCACAAACACTTTTACTAAAAGTTTGAAGGAAGAAAAAGATTACTTCTGTTCTTCCACGTTTGGGTTTCTGGTTTTATTCAGCCTGAATTTCCGGCGAGGAGAACCAACAGGGAGCGTGTTTGGAGTGCGCGAGCTCCAGCTGAGGGAGAACGGAAAGATTAACTCAACTCAAGCTGGATCATCGACTGAAACAGCCAAAGAACCTCGGGTCCAAACAATAGCCCGCGAAATCTGTTTGCCTTCACAAGAATAAATAAATAAACAAGTAGATAAAGGCTGGGGAGAAAAAAATGGGTGTCACTGGAGAGAGAGAGGAAGCCGGTGTTTTATTAAAAACAATTCAGACGGCATTATTGATGAAACGCGATTGACTGGAGCTTATTCAGCTTTTTCAGTGGCTGGAGCTTCTTTTTTCCTTCCGTTTTCGACGTTCCCAAACTCCTCCCAATGGAGACCTGCTTTCTCGTCTCTTTTCAGACTCTCCCTTTTGTGTTTCGTAATCAACTTTCATCAAGAGTTTCACCCAAAAATAGTACACGCGCCGAAAAACACACAGGTGTTCACACACTCGCATATTTGCACAACAAATTCTGCACTGAAGTAGTTTCAGCGTCAGCGCAGCGTTGGCATTTCGCCGCCTCACTTCACCTCGAGTCACCACTCGGTGCCACCGTACGCGCAAATACCATAAAATCCAAACACAAGCGAACTGCTCGTTATCTGGCGCGGCGGCGAATCGGGCGCGTACAGGTGCTTTGTCACCGAGTGCACTTCATATTGTTTCTGAACTCTCAGCGTCAAATTGGAGCACTTCACTGTCAGAGACTTCTCGCTCCTGGATGCTTTTAAGCTCTCAGACATTTGTCTCATGAGTCTTGGATGAACTCCGGGGCTTTTAATCGATACAGCTGTCTGCACCTTCCGAGGCGCTGCTCACTTTTCGTCACCCCAGACTCATTTTTTCGTCTCCCTCCCGTTTTAAGCCGCGCACACAATTACATTGGTAATTAGCGAGCTATAGATGTTGTTGGATAGAGTAACTGATGACACTGTGTTTGTGTGTGTGTGTGTGTGTGTCTGTCTGTGTGTGTGTCTGTGTGTTTTCAGCCCTAGCTTGTCAAAGCCGAGCTGTTGAAGTAGAAAGCCTGTTGAAATGAACTTCAACAACAGTGTTTGAGTATCAAAACAAACTCACTTCAGCCATTAAATTACAGTCACTAATCCAAAGATGTGTTTGTTGACGAATCACAGGAAGTTTTTACTTTACTGTGTGATAGAAACCGCATTTGTCGGACACTTTTGTCACGACTTTGCGCCATAGCCATGATTCTCCGTGAGCCGCTGAAAATTACATGAGAAAAAGTGATGTCTTGTTCAGCTCGCTGGCTGTTTATCTTATGTCTTGTTCTTGTGTGCGTCTCCTCTCCGGCTGTGTCCCCTTTTCTCTCCTCCCCTCGAGTTTGATAACAGAAGAAATGAGACCCATGAGCATTGACTGTTGTCTGCATGATGTCTGGGGTGCGTTTATCTAGGCCAAGAAAAAGCTCCTGAAATTTCACGTAGACATGTATCTTCTGGGGTTCCTCTAAAGTTCCAGACCCCCCCACCCCCCACTCCCCTCCTCCAACGTGGAGATTTGATGCTCCAGCACTGGGCTCCACATTCAATAGAGTGAAATAAAACCAGAGAGTCTGTCTATCAGGACCGAGCCAATTTTTTTCGGTCCTGACCCAAAAGTTTCGGCAGATCGGGCGGCAGAGATGGATATCGATTTGTTATGCAGGTTATATTTTCAGCTGCGATAAACAGGGGGTCTGGGGAAATTTGGGGACAATCTGTGAGCCAATCACTGGAACCGCCTCAATCTGCAGTGTTTCACACTCGCTATTGATTTGGCAGGTACAACGCTGGAGCTGAGTTCAGGTGGGGGGGGGGGGCTTTAGTTTGTGTTGGCTGACAGTTATTGACGAAAGATGGCAATCTACAAATAAATCTTCTGTCATCATAGAAAACGTATATAAGCCACGATAAGTCTACGGCTTCACATGTGTGATACTATCAGTTGGTTAACTGGACAAAATCGTTGAACACCGCCAGTTATTCCAGGATGAACAAATTTGACCACATCCCGTCCTCTCAAAGCCACATGTCTTAGTTTTGGGACGTTTCTTTCCATTCACCTCTGTAGTTGCCTCGTACTATGTAATAAGTGCAAGACAGCTCATCATTGCCTTCCGAGCTCTTGGGCAAACAGAAGCCTCTCAGATAGCAAAGTGCTCCCAAAACACTTGATCGCAACTCATTTAAAGATAAACACACATTTATTCTGACAACGGTGTCGGTTTGAATCCCACAGACATGTGCACCAGGTGTGATACAAGGCCCAGGAGCTTTGTTTCCTGGTGATCTACTGTCTACTCTTGTGCAGGAGAGGCAGCGTGATGCTGATGCAACACCACCAGTGGTGTAGGAACTACGGCCAAGGGGCCAATTGCAGCCCTCGGCCCACTTTAAATTGGCACGCAGCAAATTTCGAAGGTATTATGAGCGATGGCCTCGTGCTTGTAGCTTGCATTTGATTGCGCTGTGTTGACTTTCCAAAGTGGGCGGAGACATTACCCCCGAAGGCTGTCTTCAAGCAAAACCAGGCTATGCAAAGGAATGTTGCTGCTGATGGCCAAACAGGGCGACATGGCCTCCAAAATGAATCATCCCACCCAGAAGTGACTTCCATCCATCTGTTATGAAAGCGAGTGAGAAAAGTTACATCTCTGTCTTACCTAATGAGCGCTCGTGACTTTACAATTACACCACGGTTTCTCCTTTAACTTAACGCCATCCGAGACAATTAGATAAACTAATTGTTCTAATTAAAGAGATCTGCTCCATCTGTCAGTGATTGTTGCCTCAGTTCTGTAGTTCTGTGCTGTAAATCAAGGACTTGCTTGTTTGTCCTTTCTGCAAGGACATTGCAGTGCTAATTTATCCTTTTGTCGAGCTATTCCCGATGGAGAAACACAAAGAAGTACACCCGGGTGTACTTGGCATATCAGACGACAACAGACTGCTGTTGGGGCTGGTACCTGAGTTTGGTTTGTGTGGCTTTTGCCGTAGCCAAGTTCTTTGTTTGCGGATTTTTTTTATAGTGTTTCAGTGTTTAGTGACATACAAGGAGACAATACAAAAGGAGAAACTGGGAGGCAAATGATGAGGAGAGCAGACAGACATGGGAAAGGGGTAAAGAGTCCTTTTTCTTGTGATTTTTCTGGAGCCCAGCTGAGGAGTGGACCTGCACAAGCCAAAGGAATCAAACTCCCCGCCAGGGCAGATGCTCCATAAGGCTGCGGTGCAATGTCGGTTGATGCTGTTCCACCGGGTGAGCAGTTCGATGGTGAGATCTGCTTCTGTGCTCAAAATTCACAATTTAACTCGGGCTCAAGGTATCAAATCAATACGCTGGGAGTTTACAAAATATCAGAAGTCATTGCGTTTTGTTTTTTTCCCCGAGTAGCCTGAGTCAGGGAATAGCCTCAGGCTGAGGGAGGTTGCCAAACATGATGGCTCCTCATTGATTCGGTTCACGCAGCAAACATTAAAAAGCAGGCAGCAAGACCCGGGGGGTTACTGGTAAAAACTCAAGAAGTCACCTCATTGAGTTAGTTCTTAAAATACAAGGAGCCGTGAAGCAATGCAATTTTTCTTTTGTTCTCTTACATTTATTTCGATGTCAGATTTGAGTGGATTCACTGAGATCTGTAACAGCCATCATAATCTTTCTAGTGTGTCCCCTGGTGAAAGGTGTGAGGGAGTAAAGGCGCCCTTTAATTACGTTTGACTCTGCCTCACATCTGTGATTCCCATGCTCAAACCACCTATTTCCTCTCATGGAGTCCTTTCCAGCCATTTTTCCAATTTAAGACAATGATTCATGGGATATATGTCGAACGAAAACGACACGTGAGTCATCTGAGAGGTGAGCAGAGGGAGGCGAGAGTCTCCAACGAGTGTGAAAGCTCTTGGAATCTGATCACCTGGTGGGGACACCCCCCCCCCCCATACCTTCTGTTGGCATCGGGCCCGTTGTCTGTGGCCTCGACCGTCAGTGCAAAGCTCCGTCCAATGGCGAGCTCCACGCCTGGTGCCACAGTGATCACCCCGGTACTGTAAGAAAAAACAGCCTATTTAATTCGTATTTTCACTATTTATCCACTCGGCGTGTTAAGAACTATAAAACCTTTTTTACTGCAAATGTTGTAGATACTCCACTAGCTCCACTAGCATCCCAGCTTTTTATACGCTCACACTTTAGACACTCTACAAAATGAGTCTTTTTCAGCAAAGTCCTGAAAAATTTCATGGTGCCAGTGGTTCGTTTACCTGTTGTCTATCAGGAAGTGTCCCTGGCCACCGGCCAGGATGCGATAGGTCACCTTCCCGTTTTGACCTGCGTCCGAGTCGACGGCTGACAGCTACAAAAACACATCAAATCTGCAGATGAAGTCTCGGCAGCGTTCTGACGACTGTGCTGTGCACCCATGTGGTGTGCTTTATGGAGCGTACCTGGAGCACAGTTTCCCCTGGCATCATATCCGTAAAAAGGTCGACGTGGTAGGAGACGTTCGGGAAAGTTGGGGTGTTGTCGTTGGCGTCTAACACGGTGATCAGCACGCTAACTGGAGTGCTCTGCTGGACGCCGTCAGACGCTAAAAGCTAAACAACACGGAGACATCCGAGAAAAAAAAGAGGAGTGTGAACACAGAGGAGGGAAAAGACATTCATTCTTGTAGAAAAGGCTATGATTTGGAGAATCCCGGTGGAGCCAGGTGGGCGGACTGTTTCTTCAATCTGTCCTTGACATCTTGAAATCTTCCGTTTTCTTGTTTCCTTTGAGGAAGGGATACATTCTGCTTCTTGGATTCAATGAAACACTGTAAAAACACATCAGTATTATCTATCCTGGCCATTTCTCCCCTTTAACCTACATTCAGAGTATTTCATTCCTCGCCTTTTAATTTTACAGCAAAATGTTACAGCAGAATATGAAGCTAGCCCCATGCTACCGATAGCTCAGTGACTCTTAGCTCTTTTTACCTGGAGGCCCTTAAAATCTGCTCCCAGAGAGACTGGACAATCTTAGATTTGCTAATATGTGACAGTGAAGCACACAACCATACAAAACCAGGGGGGTTTACTTTGAAATGTGCACATCTCGTGATGATAAACAAAACCTTTGGCTCACCAGATCTCATGCCAGGTTGGGACCCAATTCGACAGCTTCAGCTGAACTAAAGTTTGTTTTTTTTTAATTCTGTGCGTTGAAACTTTTCACTGAACGAGCAAAGGTAGAAATATTTTCTCTCAGCCAACTCGGGCAATTTCTGGAATGTATTTAACTGTCTTCACGCAATGAGTCATGCGGCAAAAGTCAAACATTGTGCTTGAGACGTCTTGGGCTTCAAATATTGAAGGTGAAACAAATCAAATAGAGAAAGTCACGTAGTATTTCTTGTCTTAAAGTGGCCTGGTAATTTGAGTGTGAACTGGAAACCTTTGCAAACCGTGCTTTACATCGCGACAAGGTTTATCTTTTTCTGCTTCTTCTCGTTCCCAAAAACAGGGTAATCCCCGCCTGACTGTTTCTTGTTTGAGGTATCATACGGTGATTGCAAACGGATCTAATGATTCTTCGCTGATACCAGTCTAGTCTGTGAGCTCATCTGCCAAGAAGCTGATGGGCTCCTTCGAGTGAAAACCGCCCCTGCTTTCCTCTGAGCTGGCTCTTCCTTTCCCTCTCAGGCTGAAGATTCGTGTCTCCTCCAGGGCTTCTCCTGGTGATTATTGTGCACCTCTGCCTCTCAATCAACACAGCAGACCTTCTGCATTTCCTGTCTTTTACTTCCAAATTGCTGAATGCACACTCAAGGATGCATCAAGTCACACAATGTGCGCCACACACCCACACGAATGCGCACACGCCGATGTGCCCGCTGCCAACGCCGCCAGCCGCAACTTCTTTAACAGACTTTAACAGATTATATGGTGAGAGACGCATACATTGAAATATTGTGTTTATCAACGCTGCCCCTCTGTGAGCCCTGCTGATAAAGGAGATGCCGAAGTAATTGTGCTGAGAAAAGACTAGAAGGGGGGAGAACAGCGGAAGGAGGAGAGCAATAACAGAGCAGAGAAATCGACTGTACAGTGGAAAGGCAACGAGACGCACGAAGAATAGACGGAATAAATGGAAAAGGGAGGTGGGGGGCGGGGGCACAGAAGAGCAGTGACATATCAGGTCTCGTTTTCTCTATTTTTGCAAAACGTAATAGCCGCGACTGGTTGAACAAGCCGAGAACAATTCCGCAGTCATTAACACAAACTCTGCTTGTCATGCCAAAACAATTTATGGAAGCGTTGCCATGGCACACAACGCTATCTGGCCGTCTGCAATTATAAAAGGACTTAGGGTGCCGGCATGTCATCCTGTTTTTGTCTCCACCTTAGAGATTTGTTCCTTATTTTGCTCTGTGTCACCTCTTTCCCGTCTCCTTTCTAACTCTGTTGCCGGTGATCACTCACATCTCTCACATGGTAATTTCTCCACTTTCCTCGGAGATTCTGCACCCTTACTGGTAAAATGGTGCGAGATCAGGCGAAAGCATGGAGTTAAAATGCCCCAAACGCCAGCGAGTCCTCTCCTCGACATTGTCATTCGCTTTTTCACCTCTCAAGATCGCAGGTTTCTTCAAGTGCTTGAGAAGAACCATAGAAATGCACTGAGACCCATTTCTCTGGCTCTCTTTTCCATTGATTACATAGTTCACAGGAATGTCAAGGATCTACCGTGAATGTATAGGAGTCTTGAGTCTCTCTGTCCAGGGGCTGCAACAAGGAGAGATATCTTCTGATTCCACTCGTAGATACGGAGAAGATGTGAGAGTAGCTGTCCAGTGAGAAGTGGAGTTGAGGATCTCGGGTCTGTTGAAGTCAGAGAAGAGAGGTTTTAGAGGCACTACATGCAGTGGAGAACTTTTATTTTGAAGTTGGGGGGTTAGCAGCCTTGCTGAAGGGCGACGAGGCTGGAAAACGAGTCTCATTAATGTCCGTAACTGGAAAATCAAAACTCATCAGAAGGACATAAATTAAACCGACAGGACTTTCCAACCAGAGATGGGTTATCCCACACATCTCAAACACAAATGCAGTAAAATTAAAACATGACCAGATTTGGAAGTTCATCAAAGAGAAAGGACAAGATGTGCTCAGTCATTGCACATTTCATGTCACTGAAGCCCAAATTTGAGCCACAAGTAGGTTGAAAATTATATTGTCAATTTCAGGGAAAAGCATCCAGAAAAAAAATCAGTAAGATGCACAAATACAGATGCAAGTGTTGTCGACAAGAAAACGGCAGAGTGCAAAAAAAGCTGCTTGAGGAGTAGAAAAGGAACAGAAACACCTCTGATGTTTTCTTGACATAGAAATTCGCCTCTGAAAGCTCAGGATGTGTGTTTCTGACTGTGTCTGTGCAGTGTGTGGTGCGCTCGATGATGGAGAGGCAATCCTCATCCAAGTCCTCCTCTGACATTACCTACACAGTCATCTCCTCAGTGTGTGTGTGTGTGTGTGTGTGCGTGTGTGTGTGTGTGTGCGTGTGTGTGTGTGGAGAAGAGGAGAGAGGAAGCTCTCATTCCAGATAAGGCTGGCTCAGCAGGGTGGGGGGGTGGGGGCGGGGGGGCTGATAATATTGTCGATGTAGCCGGTGTGGATATTGAGTCATAAATAAGCATGCGTGCGAACACACACACACACACACAAACACACACAAAGTTGCGTTAAAGATACACACAGACACTCCCATTTGTATGTGCACGCATAAATAAAAGTGATGGACGGCACATAAAAGCAATTAGGACTAATCATCATTGTTGGTGCTTAATGCTGGAGGAAAGACCAGGCTGAGCGAAATTAAAAATAACTCAACGTATATCAGTTGCCACACACACACACACACACACACACACACACACACACACACACACACACACACACACACACACACACACACAC